>JWHW01051585.1:26889-51572 GCA_000931545.1 Papilio glaucus | reverse complement strand
GCAGCCACCGGCTCGCTCGAGGGGCGGGCTGCCCAGTAGCCCACCCCGAGCGGCCCCTCTGGCCGGTCCTGCCTCACGGACCGGCCGTGGGTTGCTCTTGGCTTCACCGTGGGCCCCCACCCACGGCTACTAAGCCCCACCGCCACGACAAGGCGGGAATCCGGTCGGGGGCCCCCGTTAATCCTAACACAAGCAGTAGAATCTTTATAAAGAGATTTTAACACTTGTATTAAATCACCGTTCAATCTAAACGCAACCAAGATTGACCACAGAACATCTCTTTTAACTTTATCATATGTCTTTACTAAATCTACACTTACCCAATATAGTGATGGAAGGGTTCAACCGTCCGTCTGTATTGAACAAGGGCCGGTTATCCATTTTCGCGAAAGGCTTGTTGGGGTCCGGGTCAGAGGGCGTGCCTTCCACTCTCGACCATTCTCCAACGGAAGCCTCTTGACCAACTGTAAATAAGTTATATATACTTAAGTTACTAGCTCTCACTTTGGTAGACTTATATATTCCGGAAGCTAGTTTTTTAGGGGAATTGGAAGGGGGTATTCTTGCTTCTAACCAACACACTCCCATTGAAAGGAAACACACTGATGTTATGAAAACTAATTCCTTCTTTAATTAAACTAATAACTAAAAACCTTCTTCGCTTTCCCATTCTTTACTTATTCGAAAGGATAGGAAAGGGAAAAAGAATAGAATTATGCCTCCAGCACTCATCAAACGAAAAGGAGAATAACTCTACTTGACGCCTGTCTTCTGCGTGGTCGTGATATTAAGCCTGCAACAAACAAACGTTTCCTCTTTGTATTTAGTTATCACTCACCAATGGAGTACATGACCAGTGCATGTTCGTGTATAGTCGCGTTGTTCAGAATTATAGATTCCTTGATCCTAACGCCCGCCTTCACCGTAACCCCAGCGCCTATTGATACATTGGGCCCGATCTGGAGACCAAACGAAAGAAAATTTGAATAACATTTTTTATCACATATTTAAATAAAAAAAAAAACACTCATAAGAACTGTCGACAGAAGTAAAAACTCACAACAGTAAGATGGGACAATAGTTAAAAAATAAATAAACCCTTGTACCTTAACAATAAAGTTCAAAATTGAATACAAGAAAAATATATATAAATTCAAATAAGCGTGTTGTTAACGCACTTGTTCACTTCACAAAATGTCTGTCAAAAGTTACTTTACGATTTGTCTATTCATTATTCTTTGAAAGGGAAAATACCCATATTCTTTAAAATGTTCGCTTTAAAAAGTAACCAATAGTTTGGATGTGTACTGCGAAAAAATAAAGATGGCGTAACGAAAGTAGAAGTGTTATGAGTACTCACTACAGCTGTGCTATCCACGACTGCAGTGGGGTGCAGGAACACGTCTGGCAGTATCTGACAGGGCGGCGGCTCGGATGGCGTAGCCCTGTTCAGCTCCAGGTAATGTCTGTTAGCGTATATCGTCGAGCCTGCGGTCTTCACTTGGGACCACCAGTTGGTCACCTGGAACAATGTTTAGTTGGGGTAAGTTGCAGGAGTACACTGAAAGATTCGGAATTCTATAAAATGAGGGTGGCAAGGGTGATCTACAGTTTGTTCCATATCAATATAGAATATTTGTAAACAAACTAACTTCATTACTATACATGGCAGCCATTACATTTCATACTTTCATTGGAAATGTTGTAATTTTGTGCAAATCGTAAGATAAAGAGAAGTGCAATTATATAATATAGATAGCTAATGTTCTAAGGTAGTGTGAGTTAACAAAGTTGTACATAAATGGTGTAGTATGCAACCTTGTTTACAAAAATTCCATCTTGATGTGGAACAAACTAGACATACAATGGAATTCTGATAACAATTAATGTTAATATTTTAATGCGGGACGAATTTTAAAGTTTAATTTAAGGGAGTTGTTGTTTAACACATTCTACTTGGCAAAATGCAGAAAACATCCCCCGTGGCATAGTTATAGTTAAAACAGTATCTGTACAGGAAGTGACTCGTGTGTAACGTGATGATAATGAATTACATTACCAAGATATGCTTTGTATATTTATTTTTTATTGATATCAGTATTTCAGCTAACCAAGATCGCTTCCGGAGATCGCTAGCAACATCAAAGGATAGCTGGGTTTCTTCGGAGAGTTGGGCTGGCTTGAGTTATCCATATCGCAACAATGCGCAAAGTGGGTACTTTGCGTCTCCCTAACTAACATACCAAGCTGCGCATAGTCTTTATGGTTCTTAAAGCCTTATTGTTGGGTTTTCAGTTGCCAAAACACACTATGTAATATTGTTACTATTATAAGGCTTTTATATACATTATTACATACAATGTTATGTACAGTATACTTATTTAGTATCAAAAACATGGCGGTAATTCAGGACAGTTGGTTCATGATACAGCTCACTTTTTATTTGATTACAATGCTATAATTACTTAGTTACTTAATAATTTAACTTTATACTTTAACTTAATAGTTAATTAGTTTAAAAATGTAAATACCTGCAAAGCGAAGAGTTTATTGGTCCCAGCCAATGGCGCCAAGATGTCCTGTTCCCACGACATGTAGCCAGGATGTGAACCATTTGGTCCACTAGCGCTAAAACAAAGTATGTCAAGTGATTTCATATCCATTCACTAAAACAAAATGAATACTTTTAGTTGTATCTATTGTTATTTAAATTTTAATACCTGGATGGCGTTATTCCTAATCGTAAAGAAATCGCAAATCCTAAAGATTCTGGAAAGGATAATGGGACGAACTATTTAAATTATTATGTCGTCATCGGTCCTCAGTGTGAAACATTTCAAAATTAATCCAATGTTTTCAAGGGGTTCAGAATCAAGTCCCAAGATTCCATTACATACAAACATACACAACATACTCATAAAAGTGTGTTAAAATATACACACTTCGCGAGACTGTATTTCATTTAGGATAAATATAAAGGATAGTTACCCGTAATATCCATCTTGTTTCTTCTGGAATGCCTCAGCCATTGTATGGAACACTTGCAGTGAACACACATAGACGCCACAATTGATCAGTGTGGACACATATGTGTTGGGTTTTTCCACGTAGTGTGTCACAGCTTTAGTAGATGCCTCACACACCATGCAGCCATAGTGAATAGATTGTTGATGTGTTGCTTCCGTTCCCATTATAGTTACCTGAAATATTTATTATCTACATGTATGAAAGGTGCAATCCACTGCAAAATACTGGGCGGCTGTGGAGTTGTGGAGAATTGTACTACTAACACTAGCCTACTACTAATTAAGGTTTGCTTGATGTCTATCAATAGTCACAATAAGAAGAGCTAAAGATATGTTACTAGCTTTTGAGGAGCAGGAGCTGAAATAAACATAGAAGAAGACTCAGACTGGTATTCTATAAGGTTGAGGTAATTCTCCAAAAAGTTGGACTATTCATGCAACAGCTGCTGTGGCCAATGTTCTCCCACTAGCATGTTTTAATAATCATCATCAAGTTGTATCAGTTCACTATCTGACAACTGTCTATTGTCCTCCATCATATGAGGTTTTAATAATGGAAGACATCATATTGGACATCATATGGAGGCAGTATTTATAACTTACCAAAGCATTAGGCCTCTCTTTGTGAAATCCCCATAGCTCCTTCAATGGAAAATCAGCACACACATCACCATTAAGCAAGAAAAAGGCACTCGGGTTACCAGCTCTCACTTGGTCTCTGAAGTGATATAGTCCTCCACCAGTCCCTAGTGCTGTGAACTCTTGTAAATATCTGCAAAAGATTAAAGTGTGTGTAATATTGGCATGTCTCTAGCATGGCAATTTAGAATGTATACCATAGAATGTTGACAGATTGGTATCTAGCCACTAAATTAAATTGCCTTTTACTTATATTAATTCAAATTCTTGCAACACCATCACTTTTGGTGTTACAATATAATTATTTAATTATTTAAGTGGGAAACAAAAAGTTTTAATGTTATGTAGATTAAAGGGGTATGTTTTATAATTCCGGATTTAAAACTTTTATTACTGCAAAACCCACATTCTCACATTGGTTTTTTTCTCAAATGTTTTTTAATTTTCCCAGGAATAATGCTGTTGGTAGGAAGCAGAACCAACCCTTCCCCTTCAAAAAACAGTTTCCGGGATATAAAAGTATAACAAAAAAGTAACAAAAAGCAGTCTTACCTAATAATAACATGATATTCTTTCTGCATATCATTCACGAATTGTGCCATATGCGTTGACGTGTATGAACCAATGATTAATATCTCTTTGCATTCTACCAACTTCGCACAGGCTGCTATATGATGCTGAATTAGAGGGACGCCTGCTATGGGAAATAATGGTTTGGGTGTATCCAGGGACAGTGGACGAAAGCGTGTACCTAAGAAACAGAAAATGACGAGTAATAAATATTTCGAGTTTATTTTAATTTTTTTGAGCAATAGTTTTATATAAGATTCCAGATAGTAAATACAGTGTATTTAATAACCAAGCGACACCCACTTATCTTATTCAATATGAAATTTTACGGTCATTATAATGTTTTTCATAAGGGACGATAACAGATGCCGGTGACGTTGGCAAAACTAAACAAATACCTTTTTGTGGCCCTCCAATTAATATCACAGCTTTTAACATGTTCACAATTTAGTTTAAGACAAACAATTTTACATCTAATTTCACGTTGATACGTTTATGCAAATGTTTTAACTTTGTAACAAATAAAATTACAAAACTTTAAAACTGTTCATCAAATTCAAACAGACATTATCAAGCACAGATTACAGATAAGCAGCAAGTTTTCAAGCGACGTCTCGAGTTTGTTTGTTGGATTGATAAACTGACACTGACATTGACAGTCAATGCTGCCAACAATGAAATTAAAATTTCACTAACAAAGGCTGCGTTCCATTTGGACGCTCACACGCTGTGAGCGCTTATAAGCGTTGGTTATTCTGTTCCTTTTGGGATAGTGAGCGCTCACGAACGCTCTACCCTGCCCTTTTTACACCAACTCTTCCATTTAAATCTCCTAACAAATTATTCTTTCAATTGTCCTACTATTCTCTAACGTTTCTCTTACATTCTCCCAAAACTCCTCTCGGATATTAGCAGGGTTCGACATGCCTGGAGCATAAGTTCCCACAACAAACAGTCTGTGTAACCCCACTTTTAGCCGGAGCCAGAGGAGTCTTGGATTCACGCACTCAAAATCTTTTACACATTTACTCATCCATTCAGAAAGAATAATTCCCACACATTGAAACGCTCTCTCGCACTCGTCAACACCTGACCAGTACGAGGTAAGCCCTATCTCTTCGTCTCACTTACACACAATACGTCTATACCCTTCACATTCAGTAACTCGCAAACTTCATCCATTTTCACACTCATTCCTCCACAAACATTCAGGGTGGCCGAACCGGCCTTCGCAATCTATGTATTGCCCCTCCTGGAGACGGAGCGTGACGGGTGGCGAGCCGCGTCTCTGGCTTGTCTCCCGGAGTCCATATAATTTTATATATATAAAATATTAAACATAACACCTTAAAGTTTAAACTAACATTAAACTATTTACAATAATAAAATTAAAAAAAAACACATGCACTCTATAAAGTTTCTTGTCAGAGTATGTAGATCGTGTTATTAATCCAGTGCTGTAACTCCTTGCGAATGTTGGTGATCCATATAATAACTAATAACGATTAGTATTGATGTGGTCGCATTCTGTGCAATACCATTATAGGTTATATATTTATACTATATATATTAAATATGCGCTCACGCCCTTAACCCAGAGGGATAGGATATCCATTTAGAGCGACCCTGGCATACCGTTAACAGTGGTAGAGCCCGCAACAGCAACATCTGTTGCACGAATGGGCCGGCTCGACCGGTGAAATACTACGACCTCACAGAAAACATGCGTGAAGTAGAAGTATGCTTCTGCATTTCGTACGATTAGTGCCAGAGGTCTAATTTCAAAACCGTTCTCAACCTCTCTTGCTTCTTTTACATCTACGCATACATGAACAGAAACATTAGTCGATTACTCGTACAACTCGATTAATCGATTAACTCGTACAGCTCGATTTATCGATTACCTCGTACAACTCGTATAAATCGATTAACTCGTACAACTCGATTTACTCATACAACTCGATTAATCGATTTACGCATACAACTCGATTAATCTGTCAACTCGATTAATCGATTATCTCGTACACTGCGATTAATCGAAAAACTCGTACAACTCGTACAAAGCGATTAACTCGTAAAACTAGATTAATCGATTTACTCATACAACTAGGTTAATCGATTATCTCGTACAACTCGATTATTCGTTCAACTCGATTATCGATTTACTCACACACCTCGTACAAATCGATTAACTCGTACAACTCGATTAACCGATCAACTCGTATATCTTATTTCACTTGTACAACTCGATTAATCTATAAACTCAACAAAGATTCGATGAAGTTTTCTTCTATTTGTTATTTTTTATTTAGGTCAGTCGACAAAGGCAGTCGTCGTTACATGTGCCGTAGAGTTTCTTTTTCTTAACAATTTATTTTTCTATGCGACCTCATCGTTTCTTTTCTATTTAAGAAGCTCATTCTCTGTTAAACTTTTCACCTAGTCAGCTATCCCATCAGAGTTAAAAAGCATATTTGTTTTTTCAATTTATCATAATAATTGTATCCAATAACATTGTTTGTACAAATTTGTTGTAAATACGTGACTATTTTGATGTGTGAGCGAAAAAAACTGCCGTCGCAATTATTATTTACAACTCGATGCTTACTGCATAATTTGATAACAATTTCATGATAATTATTACTTAGTACTTAATTTAATAATAAATTACTAGGTACTTAAAGTTCTGTTGTCCTTTAAACACAGCCGGGGTAGGCAGACATAGTTACAAATCAATTTGAAAAAATCAACATGCAATTGATTTTCAGACTTAGTCTTGCTCAGAAAGGCAACCATTTTCTTTTTTTAGAAGAGAAGGGGGCAAACGAGCAGCTGGTTCGCCTAAAATTAATTGATCACCGCAGCTCATGAACACCACAATATCAGAGGAACTATAGATACGTTGCAGGGCTTTAAAGAAGGAGTAAGCTGTTTTTTGAAGGACCCTAAGGCGTATTGGTTTGGAAATATCGCTGTAGAGAGATCATTCCACAAGGCGGTTGTACGAGGCAGAAAACCGTGCGGTAGTGGAATGCAAACCATCGAGGTGGGGCTAATGGAATTGGGAGCTCTGTCGTGTTGTGCGATGACGAAACAAAATGGCAGGATTTGCGTGAAACAATTCTTCGAAACACTCCATGGGCAAGACAGTAAAAATGCAAAGGGAATTGACGTATCTTCGCTATTCCGCTGAGTCAAGCCGATCAGTCAGAGCTCGGTCGATGACGATACGGGTCGCTTTTCGTGGTCAACTAATTAAAATAACTGATGAGTTGTTGTTGAGTTGAGTTAAAATAAGTGAGTGGGCATTAGGCCACGATCGAATAAAACTATTGATCCCTTTGAATAAAACAAAAAAAAATGTATATTCACATTTTATTATAAAGAAATTTTCGTCACGTTTTAAAACAGTGGAACACCATTGCAGTCGCAACCACACTTGCCAGAAATAGTAACAATTCCACCCGCTGGTACCTCTCCTCCGAATCGCACAGCACCTAATATCGGGACCTGTCCGGCAACAGCGGTAGTACCCGCTACCGCAAGCTCACCAGCGACATCTAAATCCCCAGTGCCAGCTCCACCGTATGCCCCGATTATTTCACCTCCAGTCCAACCGTAGCCATTGCCCAAGGCGTTTCCAAAGCCTCTACCGCAGCCGCCTTCGTGAATACCAATTCTAGTGTTCAATGGAATACTACCGAGACACTGGCCACATGTAGTCTGTGATTAACAAAATAAAAGATCACACATAAAAAAAAAACAACTTAAGTTGTGGAGTCACTACTGTGACATGTTATGTCTTCTCATGTAACCTTGGATTTACACTGCCGAAAATATTGACACAAAACATATTGTCATCTCAGTTTTTACAGAGAGAAAGACAGAGAGAAAGCGTATATCGCGACAAATTTATACGCCAGTGGAAACCCATGGTTAGAAGCATTAGCACAGTTGGAAGTACATTTAGGAGACGACAGATTGCGCTGTGACAAAACACAATGTATGAAACCTTCTGCCTGGCTTCTGACGTGACACAACACAGAAGCGTGTCTCTAATTCTAAAAGAACAACATGTATGAGTCAGAAGTATGTAAGGAATATAAAAATAACAATAAAACAGTGATACCAGAAGAAACTATCGCAAATAGAAATGGCAAAAGTCCGGTTGAAAAAGAAGAAAGAATTTAATTGAAAATGTCTTTACCTGTACCACGTACGCTTGAAAGCATACAACCATGAAGACAAAGGTGTATGGAGTCATGTTTATTTTCAATTGCAGTGAATGACATTTTATGATTTGCATTCGGTTTTATACCTAGCTCATTATCGTATGCAATGTGTTACAAAATATTCTGTTACGCATAAAATATGGCTACGTTATTAGAGTTTGCAAATAAAAAAAGAATTAAAAAATTACATAAATACATACATACATAAATTTATGGTGGGATAATATGCAGGCTATAAAATAGCGTTATAAGGGAAAAGTGTGGCTTAAAAATGGACGTTGTGACTATAATTGAGAAAGGAATGCTCCGGCGGTTCGCCTGTGCCTACCCCTCTGGGTGACGGGCGTGAGCGCATGTTTATTTATAATATGCAGGCTATACAGCACTTCTACGAAGGTGATAATTCTCATTACGCCATTTTATCAGGCCATATTTTGTAGGTATACATAATTCAGTGGTAAATTTTGCAATTGAAATTGTGTTTAAGGTTTTTATTTATATGGCAACTCCGTAGTACGTTTAAAATTAAGTTTTCAATATGTAAAAATATGTAAAAATAAAATAAATATCTTAATATATTTTTTTTTATTTCACCTAGACATTCAGTAACTTTAATAAAAGTAATTGACAGTAATAAGAGTTATCCAAACGGTTAGAGATAAATTTAATACTCGTTCAGTTATCATCACGTTTATTTTGACGAAATATTTGCTATATTTTGAAATTTGCAAGGGTATAAAAGCGTATTAGAAATACTTCAATGTCATTCCGAGAACGGTAATTCAAGAGGAAGATAAGAAAAATGGCGGCTTTCATCGTCCTTCTGTCATGCATATTAGCAGCAGTTCAGGTATTTTACATATTCATTCATTTAACCATAGCATGGATCTGATGTTATTATTTTCTCATTTTGTTCTGGCTAGTTTCTTCTTCGCCTGCAAAATCTAGAGGCATAGGGACCGCTTCGAATAATTACTCTTTTTTTCACATTGGACATTGTACAAGACCCCCATTCCGACGTCATTGGGCTTAAGTAGCACGTAATTGTACATGGGTAGTAGTAGTACCTTGTAAAACATAACATGTTTTGTGTTATTCCTTTTATTAAAATAGATAGATACTGGCTTCATAGAGAAATAATACGCAGTACTAAAATAAAAAAACTCTTTTGACTCTTTTGCTATAGTTTTTTTAGAAGAAGGTGGCAAACGAACAAGCCGTTCACCTAATGTTAAGTGACCACTACCCATGCAACAAGCTAATGAGTTCCAAACGCGTTGCCTACGTTAATGAACAGAAAAAATGATATTTCTTTTTGCTATCCAGTGCACCTCCGTCAAATTCTCTTCCGCCTCCTTTTGTTATTACTAAAGTAAGGACCAGAATTAGGACTTCACAACAGGTCACTTCACTCATCAGACGAAATACTTCTACATTACGTCTGTCTTTTGTGATTTCACCGGTCGAGCAGGCCCATTCGAGCAAATGATGTTTTGTTTAGGTTTACGTATAAGATATTCAACTATAAATTATACATTTCAGAACGTATACAGTGGTTGCTATCTCCGTAACTCTTATAACGTGGGCTCCTGTAGTAGCGGTTTGACTTATAATGAATATCCACTACCTGTGTCCAGGCCTTGTGGGCTAGTGGGTACTGATTACGAGTCCATCGTGTCAGCTTCTGATGGTGGCGGTTTTGCGATCAGAAGTTACTCTGCAGTTCCTCCGAGCGGGGTATCTGTGGTATCGGAGAACGAGTATGCTGGTATCCTTGGGGTGAGAGGTGAGCTGCCATTCTTGGGTACTACCTACCTGGAGGGCACCGTGCCGTCAGTTGGAGCTGGTGCGGTAGCATACGGCTGCGGTTCCGGTGACGTACGCATCATAAGTGAGGATGCGATTGGTAACACTGGCTTGGGGCTTGCTGATGGTGGCATAGCATACTCCCATGTGGGCTACAACGGTCAAGGATGTGGCTATGGAAGACTAATTTAAAATGTTTCCGAAAATTTCAATTATAATGTCATTTAAAAAAATTATATTTGTCATCAAAATAATTCCAGCCAGGTATTTGTTTAATGTAACAACGAATAGTGCAAATAAGCAACTATAAATAAATGAAAATTCCATCTGTGTCTGAGTTTCATTGAGTTTCCTTGTTAAAATCTTTCGTGCTTTTAACTTGTAGCTATCCTCGTAATCATCATCATAAGGATCAAAGATTTATTTAGCGAGTTTTCATTATTCCCAGCTGGTAGGCAGAAATCATATACAGTATGGACTACGGTCGTGCTGTGCCGACCCCATATCAGTGTGAAAAGAACATAGAGATGATGATGATGCTACGTCAATCTAGTGGAAGCTGCCTACTTTCTCTAAGTAATTCTAGCTTTAATAGTAGAAAGTACTTTTACGCTTTAAAAACCTCACTCTTTATTTGAACATTAAAACATTCAAAAGCTCAACTAAATTTTCACTTAAAAACTGTTAATCAAAAACCTTAATGAAAATAAACATAAACATCTGGAGTGATATACATCAGATACATATTTATAAGAATTGTACTTTAATTTGCTTGAAAGGTATTATGTTTTGAAAAATAACATCTAAGACACTTGATATTTTCAAATTAATTACAGTTAATACGTTAACCATTTACTTAATTGAAACGTTATTACGACTTAGTCAGAGAAACTTATTTGTTACTGGTGTGAACAAAAAATTGTGCAACAACCAAAATGATTTCTCTACAGAGCGAGAGTCAATGTGAAATATTGTTAGATAATTTCATTGAAACTGACCTACAGATGTTCTTGAGACCTTTGAACGTACTACATTACGTTTTTTTCTCGACTAAATATAGCATTCGTTGTAGCTTTATAACACCTAATAGTCGTTTAGCTAATTTTATAGCATTGTGCAGCTCCATCTGTTTCGTTATTGCATACTTTACTGTGATCGCCCTAAATGACAGCATTCTTAGATTGGACACGGTTTTATTGTTTTTACTTATGGCCAACTTATTTCTGTACGCTCTTGGTTACATCCTCAATTCCTTTATCAATATCGTCCAAAGCGATATCCATGTGAAACTTATTATTAAAATCAAAAACATTAAGAAATTCATCACCTCTAGTCGTATCAATTACAAACGTTTGATAATCGTTAATTGGATATACGTCATTTTTACGGTAATGTTTTATTCTATTATTGTATTGATCTATGTTCAACATTCAAATTTCGAAGTACTTTATCTATTTATTGCTTTACTATTATTACTTACTGATTACAACACGATTTATATGATTCGAATGAATAAACTCTTGAGGAATATCGTCGACTTATGGACGTCAGAATTAAAAGATGAACAATTAAAAATCATAGACGATGGTGATGTGAACGAAGAGGCCAGACAGAAAATATATTGGGATGCAAAATGCAAAACTTTTGCAGACATTATTGACGCCTCGTATATGTTCAAAGAGCTTTGTCAAAATTCGGTAAATATTTAGTTTGGATTTCTTTGGCACTTTAATGTAAAATGTAGATTAAAAATTAATTTTATATATTACAGACTTTATATCACATTGGTATATTTTTTATGCAGCTTTTGGACAATATACAATACGTGATTATGGTAAGTTGAAACAATTAGAAACTACTGACTAGACAAGAGAGTGAATCTGTATACATATATAAAAGTGATATGTGTTATATATCTCATTTTTTCTCTTTCAGTCTTGCACGTTCAACAGTGTGACAGGCTTTCTATTATTGAGGACGATGAAGAACATAACATTATTATTGATGATTTGTTTTGAGTGCGAAATGCTGTTTACATCACTCAAGAATACTAAAGTTTTGTTCTTAAAATTAGCCGCAGATAAAAATTGCACTAGTAAGTATCAAGTTTTCGTTATAATTTGCAGTTCTTCTGGTGTTGCAGGTGTCCATGGGCGACATTGATCACCTCAGTGTTCTCGCGGCTCGTTTGCCCCCTTCTCTTATAAAAAAAATAATTAGATGCAATAGTGAATTTAAAGGGTAATCTACCTTCCTTCTGGGCCATCGACTAAAAACTATAGATTAGATTTACCATTAATAATGGTAAATATATTATATTATTAACAACTTGGTTACGTACTACAGCGTGGACAAAATACGGGGGTATATATATATGTATAGTTATAGCATGTGTAAGGAAAGTTAAAATTACAAATTGGGTATTAATGAGTTTATAAAATATCGTTACAAAAATTCATGAATACATTCTTACATTCTTCTAGACGGGACTAACTCTTTGTATATTTACTAATTTCAAACGATTTCGTAGTTTCAGAGTTTAGCGTATACGACCACATTGACACATGGTTTTATATTACTTGTAGCAGTTGAACGCTTAGCATACAAGCGTCTACTTCGAGGCAGCAGGTACGAGCCGCTGCAAGCATGCGGCATGCTGACAGTGGACGCAACGCTACCGCTGCGCTTCCTCTCCGTGCTGGCATCCTACACCGCTGTACTGTTGCAAATACAATTCTCATAATGATTACCTACGTGGAATAATAATTTGAACAGCTTACCAGTATCTATAGCTACGTTGCTCGTTGTACAAAGGGCGAGGGGGCCGGGGAAGGCGAGATGACAGTGAAGATGCATCACCTTTCCACACGACTTCAAAAACATTTCTCACAAATAAAACAATATAATATTAAATACAAATTATTTTTTCCATATTAATTTGCATACTCTTCTTGGTTTCATTATTAAACTATACCTTGTTCACAGCAAGATGGGATTTTTTTTAAACAAAGGTACCTTAAAATTCGTAAATTCCTAAATATTTTCGAAAAACAACTTTTTCTCACATTACCTTATAACATTAGCTATCCATATTACACGGTTTCACTACACTTTATCTCACGATTTCTACAAAATTACAACATTCCCGATAAAAGTATAAAAAGTGTAATGGCCGCCATGTATGGTAAATGACGTTTGTTTGTTTACAGCAATCATAAATCTTGCTGAAACAAGGTACACACAGTACATTTGGCAGTACCAGTTTATTCCTTAGTATTTATTTATTAATTTAGTATTTGGTCGGAGATTCATTGTTTACTGATTGCAAACTGTAGTAAGACTACGGTGTGGTTCAAAATGAGCGCGCCCAGTTGTAATGGCAACTTCGCGTCGACAACGAACACGCCGCAGCTGTTCAACTTCTGGAACTGCAGGCTGTTCAATCTTCTTATGTTTTTTACGAACGCCTTAGCTGTGGCTACAAGTAAAGACATCAGATATAGTTATTAGGGTACATACTAACGTTGGGCAATTTGTAGAAAAAAACTGTAATTTGTGTCAGTTCATCAAATAAAAAATTCAGCGTAGCCGTTCTTGAGTTAAAAATGCTCTAACTTCCATGACCCTGTTTATATATAAATGTATATATTTAGTAGTATGTACAAGTGTATGAATTTTTTCCTCCTTACTGAGCTACAAATTAGTAGTTAAACACGGTTACCGTGTCAACCGTGTTTAACTAAACAACTACTGTTTGACGCCGTTGACAACAATCGACTAACATCGATCGTTATCGCCTTTAATCGATTAAATAGAACAATCGACTAAATCGATTAGTTTTATTAATTTGCGCTATCTTTAAAATAAACATCAATTATCAGATGTTTGAGTCATTATCAGAGGTAAAGGCCACAACAGCAACATCTGTTGTTAAATACCACGTGTGAAATACCACGATCTCACAGAAGTCGAGCATGAAGTAGGAGAGTAGGAGTATTTTATACTTCTGCGTCTCGTCTGATGAGTGAAGTGCCGGAGGCCCGGTGTCAGTTCTCTTCCCCTTCCCATCGTATCCTACGAGGCTAGGCCTACCAAAGACTTTGACTATTTACCAACTCGGCACTCTATGGGAAGAAGTTTGAGCTAAGTTAATCAGTTATCAGAAATACCAACTATATTGTTGATGGCTGCCAAGTAGTATGGCAGCGACTTGAGCGGAATTAACTTCACGATATAAGTTCTCACACACGATGCAATAAATGGTTTCCATTGTTAGTGATTTCATTATTAATATTACGATTCCTGCGACACGATTTGTCATCAGCGTGGAATTAATCTGAAAATAAATATGAAATGTCGTACATATAATATTAAATACATTTCCACGTATATCGTTGTAATCGGGGGTCGCAGATTGACGAACGTCTCCCGCATTGATTTGTCATCCGTCTCCTGCCACTCTGATTCAATGCACACTCGCATCCTGAACTAGATCATCGGCCCATCTCGTGAGAGTACCTACTAGGTCGACCTGTACGTGTATTAATATAACGTTTAAAGTTTCGTATTAAATCAGAAATGGTGTGATCTACAGCAGAACAAAGATAACTGACATTGTGACTAGAACTGCTAAGCTTAAGTGGTAATGTGCAGGATACATTGCTGGTTGTTTGAAGATTAATGGAGCTAAAAGGTTTAGAAATGGCAAACAGGAATTGCATGACGTAATGTAGATAGGTCTTAAAGAAGGTGGACCAACAATCCGGTTAACATTTTCGTAGTTAACTGGACGAGGGTTGCAAAGAATCCGATCTTTGTTGCGAGTCTTGAGGAAAGTGATTTTTCTCGTTTCGTATGGTGAGGTATCGGAAGCATTAACCTAGTCCTATTCCCCTTCATATTCTTTTTTAAGGAAGGGAGGGGAAGGAGAGAAGAGGAGAAGTTTATTAAACGACGTATCTGCTACTAATTAACTCGCTGCAGATGCCTATATGTAGCGGTCACTTCGTATCGGACAGACCGCTAGCTCGTTTCGTTCGTTAACAAACTACCAAAAGTCTACGATTGAGAAGCAATTCATAGTACAAAAGAATACTATGGCAATAGTAGACCGTTGTATTCAAAAAGAACAAAAGCAATCAGAGTAGCGTTAATAAGGTCAACTTTGGCAGTGTTAAGTAGCTAATTTTTGAATGAGATAGAATAATACAACACTAATAGATACTTACAACTTCATCAGCAGTGCACATTAGTATTCCAAGGAAAGACAGTGACAGCGTAAATGATATAACAAAATGTAATAATATCTGCAATTAAATTAATTTTATCTTAATATACGTAACTGAAACACATTATGTAATTATTACTCACTCATCAGACGAAACGCAGAAGCATAATTCCACTTGACGCTTGTTTTCTGTGAGGTCGTGGTATATCACCGGTCGAGCCGCCCCTTCGTGCAACAGATGTTGATGCGGGCTCTACCACTGTTAAAATTCTTAAATGGTTAATAAATACCGTCCATTGTGTAGACCTCTTCACAAGTGCTAAAGCATCTAATAGGGATTTGTAAGTGTTAAACATCATTGTTAAGGTACGACGTGGAATTCTATAGCCGTGCGCCGTATTCTCGTCTTTTTTATTTATAACTTGTGTCCATTGTTTCATTTTACACGCCATTAATTGTATGACAACAGTTGGGTAAAATAATTCAAAGTCTAAAATAAACGTCAAAAGTATGAAGCAACATTTCTCTATAGTCCAGTATGGATCGAGAATGAATTTAAAGGTCATAAAAATTCCATGCGACAGTAGCATTGTGAAGCACGAAATCCATACGATTATTTTTATTCTTTTAATAATACATCGATCTGGTAAATATCCGAAGATCCGTTGAAGTGTTGTCAATAGTTTAGAGTGAGAAATACTATGGTACAAGTTTATAAAAATAATAATATTACAACTGACAGCGTATTGCACATAGATAAAAAAGTACATATAGTATGTCAACGGCTTAACAATATTCGATAAACTGTTCAAAGTTAAATATAACATGAAATAAACTGCTATCATTCCAATTAACGCGAACAAAATCCCTCCCGTCGAACTGCGCGTCACCCGATTTTTGTACAAATTATACTTTCGAATGAACAGGCAAGTACTGATGAGATGCATCGGCGCGAAAACAGACACGAACTCTTTGTCCAACATTGTTTTAAACTGGTACAACGTAAACCGTTTTATGTCGCAACACTGTTAATTTAAACTAACCCCTACTATGGGTTCAGGGAAAGCTTTGTTGTCGACTTCGAGTGACTTTGTGTGTGTTAGTAAGTGGTCTTTTCATGATAATTAGACACTTGTGTATCCCGGTTAAACATGACATTTGACCAAATCTAGCATAATGTCATGTTTAACCGGGGCATAATGTGTATATCATCATTATACCAGTAATTTCACTAATCTTCAACAACTGGAATGGAGTATGTTCATGCTTCGCGGAAATAATGACGACCGTATACTGTCTTACACAGTTTCTTGATTTCTTAATTCTGTGACATGCAGCTACCGTAAACGAGAAAGAAAAAATGAGTCTCGTGAGTTGGTAGTGAGAACTGATGGTAGAAGTACGTAAAAGCACTTACAGTAATATTGAATGATTAACGATGACCTTTTAAACTTGCAAGTAATTTGCTAATATTAAAAGCAATAAAAGTTATCCACTTTTTTACGAATATCTATATTCTAATAGATGTTAGTACTAGATTAGGTCATTAAAATTTATTGTTTTTTTATGGTATAAGGTGGCATTGGTATAAGGAAGCTTAGGATTCCACGCGGAATCTACATTTTATTAATCATTGATATTTATTATTCTTTCGACTTTTGCCAAAATTCAGATGGGATTGTGGCCAAGCTTACATTCATTCATTACAAAAAAAACAAATGGTTATAGCTTAAATTATAATTTTGTTTACAATAAATTCATTCATTTAGGCGAAGTCTTGTCACACTGAAGTGTTGTGAGTACTTAACAATAAATCTTCTGAGTTCCATTCAAACACCATTACTTAACGTGGAAATTTCTTTGCTCTTTTCTGTTTTCTTCTTTCCTCTCAAATCATCGTATATGTCTTCTAGATCTCTTGCCTTAGTTTCTGGTACTACGATGATCGTGTACAGTGCGCTACTGATGCACATAAAACTGAAGAAGTAGAAGGCATAATGCACACCAATAGAACTTGCCAATCGTTTAAAATATAGAAGCTGAATGAAATCTGCCAAAGATGCTATTGCCATTGTTGTTGCCAAGACTGATCCACGGTACTGAAATAAAGATAATTATTTGATTTTTTAATGGAAGAAGGAAGTTTGCCTCCTTTTCACCCAATATCGAGTACTGGTTACCCACAGCCTGCAACAATCTAATGAACTGCAGATGCGCCGCCCATCTTTAATGGACGAAACGTTGTATACTTTTACTACACGCCTGTCTTTTTTGTGATATTACACCGGTCGAGCCGGCTAATTCGTGCAACTGTTGTTGCTGTTGCGGGCTTTGAGTGATACGCCAGAAGGTCAATTGCAATCCTTAATCTTTACCTTTCCATCTTTTCTTGATTTCCTGTATCTGATCTATCTCCTCCTTTGGTCAAGATATAATAATTTACATGTAGTGGATGTCTATAGGAAGCTTAACATAAGGTAAGCCGATTATTAGTTTTTCCATAGAAATAAGTTCTTGTGTGATTTTAGTTAAATGCGCGTGTTAGATATCATCGGAAAATGGGCGTATTCTTTAATATTACAAAGGATTTGCCGGAATTTTTAATTAGCATTCTGAAATCTTGGTTACGAACATGATTGCAATTGAGCACTTTAGTATATTTGCTTGAGAATACAAACGCGAAATGGAGAGGGCAATGCTCGAGGGAGATTGAGAGAATCTTTGAGAGATTGTATCGAAAATCACGTGATCCGCAGTATAACCAACGTAACCGATATTGCCCAAAGAATCGCAAAACTTAAATGGCAGTGTGTCGGACACATTGCTTGCACAATGGATAGGTGATGGGGCCGAAAGGTTCTACGCTTGGCTACGTATTTACCAACGCAGGGGGGTAGGCGGCCCACAAGATGGAACGATAATCTGGTCAAGGTTACGGGAGTCCACTGGATGAAGGCGGCAGAGGATCGATCTTGTTGGCGATCAACGGGGAGGGGAGGGGCCGCTTACGTCCAGCACTGAGCGAGAAACGGTTCAAATGACGACGACGAAAAGAGACTTTACCTTAAATGAAAAGATTTCTCCCGTGATGACAATAGAAATAGGAAAAAGACCGGATGCGTCGCACAGAATACACAAGCACAGCGTGAAGACCGGTATCCAGGCGGGCGCGAAGTACTCGTAGTCCCTAGCGAGGAACCACGACGCCAAGACGAGCATACTCAAGCCGGAGATTAAGCAAGTGCCAACCATGAGGACCTAAAAAGTGAATTTTGCATGTTAACTCTTGTTCTACTTTAATAATCACATTAATACGCAGTCACGCCCGTAAGCTAGAGGAGTAGGCAGAGATCATGGACTTCTATTTGTTGCGATCCTGACACACCTCTGTCGCTTATTCTTTATTCATATATCTCCGAAAAAAATTAAAAATAATAGCCAATACCAAAAAACCCTTATTCTTTTCTTTCTACTTTTTCTACTAATTTGCGTTGTAACGTTTGAAATCTATTATAAGTAAATCGGAACACAGAATACAAATTTCGAAATCAACCAACCTTCCTTCCAACTTTTTCTACGACACTTGAAGCGAGTAAGGACCCCGTTAGCTGAACGACGCCTAGCATCATGGCTTGTTGGTTTGGTGTAAGCACTAGGCCAGTGCCTTCCGATGACATGGTGAATATCCCACCAGCAAAGTTCAGTACGGGCACAGCGCCGCATACTTCCCTAGCTAAAGCCGCTACTAATGCAATTTGAAACGCCTTGAACAAGATTTTATCTTTAACTGAAAAGTAATGTACTTAATTAAAATAAATCCTCTAACTTATTCCCTGTCTATTATACAGGTTGTGCACATTCATAATACATTTAGATGTTATCATTTTTTATAGGTTTAATGTTGCTGGCAGTCTGGCGGACTGGCAGGCGAGAATGGCTTGTGCTCATAAAAAAAAAAAGTTTGACAGTTCTAATGTAATAAAAATTTGTATTTTTATTGTTTATTTGATGTTATTCAATTAGTAAATTGTGTGTGTGTGTGTGTGTTTTGTTGTAAATAATTAAATACAAACATATTTCTTGTTAAAATTGTTGTAACAAAGATATATAATAAGTTGATATTTAATCAAAAGTTTTGTATTTTGTGTTAAGTGTCGGTTTATTAAATTAAATAGTAAACGCGTAAAAAGTCGAGAAAATTTAAGAAACAAACGGGTAAGTGCTTTGTAATGATTGTCACGTTAAAAACACTCTTGTCACCCTAGTCTTTGGTTTTATCGAAAGAGACTTGTAAGTGGTTGATAAGTGGAGATATTCACAACACAGTTTTGCAAAGTTCTGAAGTCTCCAGAAGATGAGCTGTTATGGCGTCACAAGCGTGCTTTGGTTACGTGTTGAAGGACTAGTATAAGGAGAGAATCTTAGGGATCTGTTACCAGCCGTATTTTCAAACCAATACGACTTAGGATCGTTCAAAAAGTGAAGGTGCTTCCTTAAAGTTCCGCTGGTGTTGTAGATGTTCATGGGCGTCGATGCTCAGTTAATATTAGACGAACCGCTGCTCGTTTGCTCCCTTATTCTATAAAAAGGAGGCAGTAAGCAAACGCTTTCTTGTAGCTTCTAAGTTTGACGTATTATGAAGAAGGAATTTGTATTTTCTTTTGTTTAGTAGGAAGTTGTATTTATTTAAAGTAGGAAATTCTGACATGTACATACGAATTGCTTTCAATAGGAACTTATCTCCGTCAGTGTCGTTTTTCTGTTCTTTTTTTATAGCTTCAATTTCATTTTGTATTGTGAAATGATCTTTGCCTCTTCGTCTTAACCACGATAATGCTTTCGAAGCTTCCTGTAAGTAGCTTGTTTATAATTACTTGATTTAGGTTAAACTTAACTAACGTTTTTTTAGATTAATTATAGGCAAAGGAAACTTTTTGTTTTTGTTTATATGACTATGTACAACTGGTATGGTTAGATTGTATATAGTATGGTAATCATACACATCTTCTTATATAAATAAGTTTGTATGTTTGTTTGTCTTATATGCATTTCTAAACCACTGATTTTAATTGATCCATCACGAGACACGATTGTGTCTCCAAGCCACGTATCACGTTCGACAACATATGTAATATGTGAACGTCTAGGCGCAACATAACCTCGCCAAATCTTTAACTTGATATTTTTTTATTATTATGTTCTTATTAAAACTATACTAGCTTTGATGATTTTATTTATTAGCTGTTTTCACATTAACACTACAAATTATTTTGATTTTTCAATCATTTAGCGTTATCCAATTTGCAAACTACGCTTGTATTCGTGTTCGGTATGAAGCCTTAGTCATTTAAATGTGTTAATTATCAAGAGAATTTAATGTAGATTAAAATAGCCCTTTGAACTACATCATTCTGAACAATAGTTAAAAGAAGATATCAAAATATTAAAAATACGCGCAACTGAAAAATGCAGTAGCAAGTAACCAAGAAAAGGACAATTTTGCTTTCTTGGCTAACGTTCGCTAAACTATAGGGTCTACTTACTATTCGTTGAATTTTCACTTCTACTATGTGTTTCAAGCACACGTTCACATTTTTTTATAGGAACCTTCTCCTGATAATGTTTTACAAGTTCATGAATAAAATACCTATATAAATAAATTTAAAATGTAAATCGTATTTAAAAAAAGGTACGTATAAGTAAAAGGTAAAAGGTACGTAGATTAGAGTTTTTGTTAGTAAAAATGCTTGTAAAATGGTTTCCACGATACGTACCTCTTCTTTGCCAATTTTGATCAAATACGATGGCGACTCTGGCATCAATGTGAATGTGACCAAATGGAACAGAGGTATAGACAAGCAGATCCACAGAACTGTTCGATAGCTGAACAAGTCTCCGATGATATAGGCGAAGAGACTACCCGTTGTAGAGAATAACGCTAACTGAAATTATTCCAATGATGATGTAAAATTCTGCGTGATCGCATCAGAAATAACGTGATCCGCAGCACAACAAAGTGAACGGTGCTCGCAGAACTGATGGCCGATGGGGCCGTAAGGTATTGGTATGGTGGCCACGTACAGGTTGACCCAGCGTAGGTGAGCCTCCCTCCGAAGATGGACCGACGATCTGGTCAAAGTCTACTGGATGAGGGCGGTAGGGGAACGTTCTTTGTGGCGATCAACGTGTTCAAAACAAATGACTAATATTTTTCTCTCATAAAATGGTTTACAACAATATTTTTATTTAATAATAAACTTACCATACAACCTAAAGCTCCTCTGATGTTGTTGTCGCAAACTTCCTTTGTGTAAACTGGGCAGTTTACACAACTTGCCGCCATTACGATACCTACCAGACATCTGGCAACAATGAACGCCCAGATATTGTACGAGGAAAGTTTGAGGACCCAACATGCCTGCAATGCAATAATTTACATTTATCTTTCTAACTAATATTATAAATGCGTATGTGAGCTTGTTTGTTTGTTTGCTACGGTTTATCTCCTTAACGACTCAGCCGATCGTCATGAAATTTTGCACCCATATTGGCAAGAGTACAGAAAATGACATGGGGCATTTATCTTTTATAATGAAATAAAACTGTTCCCAAGGTACATTCAACCATAATTAACAATATCGGTTGCCATGGTTATGTTTCATGTTTTGACATAACAACTTTTTGATACATAGTAGAGCCCGCAACAACAACATCTGTTGCACGAATGGGCCCTCTAGACCGGTGGAATACGTCGACCTCACAGAAGACAGGAGTGAAATAGTATTCTGCGTTTCGTCCAACGAGTGGGGTGCCGGAGACCCAATTTTGATCATCTTCCCTTTCCCATCCTTTCCTAATAAGGATAGGATGGGAAGGGGAAGACGCTTGGACGAGGAGAGGATGGATAAGAATAGGAAGCGGCGCATCTGCTACTCATTTGCTTGTTGCGGATGTCTATGTGTAGCGACTACTTAACCTCGGGTGAACCGTTTGTTGGTTTGCTATCTTCTATCATAAAAAATGTTATGTATAATTTTATTATTCAATGTTATTATATGCGAAATCATCTTACAAAAATTTCAAGGGTGGAAAATGAGAAACAAATGTTTGCAAAACCGTTAATTTATAATCTGATATGATCTCGCTCATTGTATGAAGTACAGATAGGTTTGTGAACAAAATATTTTGTATAATTATATCAGTGTGCGGTATTGCCTGTAAAATTAACGTTTAAAAGTTATTTTGGTCTGTCGAAGTGAGCCCACTCTTCTACTAGCAGGTCTAGTTCTTAGAGAACTAATATTTCGGTTAATTGACGCTTTACTGTTTTTAAAATAATTTCCAAATCAATTTTCTTCATTGTAGAATAACGGATTGTCATTTAGCTCACCGCACACATCGTCGACATAAACATTAGTGATAATTTTCTTCCGAACCTGTCGCCCACGTACGCCACCAAATAATTCGCCGGTACACACATTAAATATGGAAGAGCCGCGATCCATGATATCTGGAAATGGTAAAGGGTTTACTTTTAAAATAATAAAGAAAATATCTATAAGAGAAATGTCATAAATTTTCTAAATAATGTTTTACGTTGGTAATCAGAAGTCTGTTGTTGACAAGTATGTCTATCTGGGACAAACTGTGCTGTTAGGTAGATCCAAGTTGACCAGAAGATGGTCAGTTGCTAAATCGAGCGTTCGGGAAGTTGCGACATATCCTCTCGTCCCAATATCTCCCGCAGTTTCTTAAGACGAAAGTCTGTGACCATTTTATGTCCTTAGGGTTGACTTGCGGAACTAAGACGTGGCCGCTCATTGCGAGCATCATCAAACGTCTCAACTGCATCAACAACATTTGTTGCACGAAAAGGCCGGCTCGACCGGTGAAATACCACGACCTCACAGAAAACAGGCGTGAAGTAGAAGTACTCTACGTTTCGTCTGAGGAGTGAGGTGCCGGAGGCCTAATTTCAGTCCTCTTGCCCTTCCCACCCTTTCCTCAATAGGATAGGATGGTAACTGGAAGAGGATTGGACGGGGAGGGGATTAACGGGGAAAAGGAAATATCCTTATTCCTGTCTATGCCCTCTTCTGTCAATTTCATTCAATTAAAGGCAGGCAACGCATCTGCAACACATTTGCTTGTTGCGGATGTCTATGGGTAGCGCTCACTTAACATCAGGTGATCCGCTAGCTCGTTTGCCACTTTGTTCCATAAAAAAAATGATGTGATCCGTAGCAGAACCAAAGTCACTAACTTTGTCAAAAAATTGCACGACTTGAGTGACATGACATTGGGCCTAACATAACTGATCGCTCATGGGGCCAAAAGTTTCTGGGATGTTAGACAGGTCGTCGCAGCGCAGGCAGGACTCCCGCGTGAGTCCACATTGTCCACAGCAGTGGACGACTATCGCCAGAATGGAAGGAAGTCAGTCAAGTACAGTGGGTACCATAAACGGCCCAGTTGTTTAAAATTACCCAAAAAATCACGGTAATGTCGCTCGTTTTAAGATATAATACAACTTTGATTTTCTTTCATTTTATACCCTTTTCATTTTATATGGGTAATTGTAGTTATTCATAATACGGGCGAGAGGCGTGGGTGTTATACTCATTTATCACGATTTCTGTATCTGTTATAATTCCCCTTTAGCCTCCAAAACGGTCGCCTGCCCCTTTATCATACAAAACGGCTGCTAACGTATCGGTAACTCTTATGGATTTGGATGGGTTCCGGGGCTGACATCCAACAAAATCCAAAGAGTTGCAAACGGAGCTATTGCGAACGGTTGGTGACTAGCAGCAGTCATGAATAATGGATAGTGCCTGTGCTGTATTTCATATCAATTTAACCGTGGGTTTACACTGCGGAAAACATTCACATAAAACATATTTTCGTCTCAGTTTTTCTTAGAGAAAGATAGAACCATTGTATCACGAGAAGTTTATAAGCCAGTGGAAATCCACGGTAATATTATTAAATGTTACTGTTTATAAACATTAATTTATGCATTAACCATTACGATTGGCAGTTAAATATTATTGATAATAATTTATTACAAAATAGACAATTGATTTTATTATTTTTATTCACGTATTGTTTTAAATGGGTTTGATGACCTTTTAGCCGCCGCAAAATAGTGTAAATTGTGCCTCGGTTTATTATCTTGGCACG
>JWHW01051585.1:14059-25911 GCA_000931545.1 Papilio glaucus | reverse complement strand
AAAATTACCCAAAAAATCATGGTAATGGCGCTCGTTTTAAGAAAGAAAGAAAGAAAACAAATTTATTATCACACAGATATAAAAAATACACATACAAATTTTATATAGATCTAATACAACTTTGATTTTCTTTCATTTTATATGGGTAATTGTAGTTTTTCATAATACGGGCGAGAAGGTGGGCCCTTATCACGATTTCTGTCTCTGTTCTACTCCCCCTTTAGCCTACAAAATGGTCGCCTGCCCCTTTATGCTAACGTATCGGTAACTCATATGGATTTTGATGGGTGCCGGGGGTGCATGTATCGCGACAACTTTATAAGTCAGTGGAAACCTACGGTAATATTATTAAATGTTACTGTTTATAAACATAACCATTAATTTATGCATTAACCATTACGATCGGCGTTTAAATATTATTGATAATAATTTATTACAAAATAGACAATTGATTTTATTGTTTTTATTCACGTATTGTTTTAAATGGGTTTGATGACCTTTTAGCCGCCGCAAAATAGTGTAAATTGTGCCTCGGTTTATTATCTTGGCAGTATGGTTACGACGATTGCGACGAATTAAATTTAAAGTGTTTGATTATACATTGTTTAAATATGCATAGAATTTTAACACGAACAAGTTTTAATAGATCGATTATCTTAAGCACTACGTGTTTATTTTGTCACTTTAGAACAGGAATGTGTGTGTGTTGTAGTTAGAATTTCGCTCTACCGTAAAAATCTTTCGATTTTTTTTCGATTGGATTAAGATTATGGATAAAACCAAGTTTTTGTCACCCGAAAAAACGAACGTTAGCCGCCATCTTGAAACAACAATTGACCTTTTTTTCTAGTGGATAAAATTTTACATCTTTATCATTTAAAGTTTTTGCCTTATTGTATTTTTTCTGAGGTTAGAAAAACCAAATTTTTTTTTTCGTAAACTATATATATGCGCTCACGCCCGTAATCCAGAGGGGTAGGCAGAGACCACGGATTTCCATTTGGCACGATCCTGGCACACCTCTCTCGCTTCTTCTACATTAATACATCTACGCATGCATGCTCGTCGGTTATGGGTGCTCCTTATATCGTAAACTATCTCAATAATTTTTGTTAACATAAAGAAATCTAGTTAATCAAATTTGGAGAGCATGTAGTTACTTTATGTAGATTTTTTCGTGTAGTCAATAGTTGCTGAATTCTAACGCTGTAATGTTGGTACTCGCTGAAGATGGTTACGGAGGAATTAAACCATTTTGTTTCTTGTCATCGTAAAATCACTTATTCTAGCTCAGCAACGTAATTTAGGGTACGCGTGTGACCTAGATTACTGACTGCTAACGGTGTTGCGACATTTCTTGACATACACTGCAGCGCAATAAAAGGTATCATCTAGTAATGAAAGTTATGAGATTTCCCAATTGTAGAACGCTTGAGTGTTCTTCAACAACAACTCAAACTCACGGTTTCCAAGATGGCGGCTGACGTTTGTGGTTTCGTTTGACAGAAACTTGGTTTTACGATAAGCGAGAGGCCAACGCAGAGCGAAGCTTCGTGTAGCTATTTACAATTATATTAGCAGAGTTGTGTCTCTGGCTTAATTTAATAAATCGTGATAAGCGAACAATATTCAAGTGCTACCATACATTAATTTGACTATGAAATGTCACGTTTTGTTTCGTTTGGTGAATGAAGTGACGCAAAAGCCAATTTTTATGCTTCCCATATCCCCTGTCATGGGATAACCCTCTTTTAAAAGGCTAATGTACAAATGAATTCATTTGTTACCTTCCTAATAAACTAAAATGGGCTAACAAAAATTAGGTTGCAAATTGATTAGCAGTGTTAGTACCGGACGCTTAAACTGAACAAATTCGAATATGCTTAAGATGTTATAATAAATGTTTAACTTTGATTTTGGTCTAATTTTTTTTTAAATATACATATATTACCTCAATATCCGTGAGCGGGACTTCGGTGGGCGAATCCTTCGACTGTAGCAGAAGTGTCATTGGTGACATCCAACCTATAGTTGTACCGTATGCTATCGCCGGGATATTGACTGTTGAAATTAATAATTTGTTGCTATTAACTACTTATCTTCATTTATTGTGCGTACATTAAAGTGTTGGAAGAAATTACCAGCATACGTTATTCCGTTTAATTATAACTTATTAAAAAATGAATAAGCTGTTACTAAACTAGTGCGTATCGGCTTTCGATCACATTGCCATGTAACATCAGGTGGGATTGTGGTCAAGCGCTAGTTTATTACAATAGAAAATAATAATTACAGAATAGTCCGTAATTACAAATTAGTATGGATGCGCACACACGCCAGGGAATCGTTGTGATGGCAAAAAGCGTGACGCTCTCTCATGCCTCGATGAGAAAGCGTCATGCCGTATACAGTCACAGTCATACTGCTTGATTTTACTGCCGCGCCAATTGTTTTGCGTAAAAAACTTAGTACAAACTAAATACTTACTAAAAATAGCGCATATTATCTGATTGATTTGATTGCCCTCATTTAACACGAATTTATTTTTCATTTTAACTAATTTTAGTTCAGAAAATAATATTTAACTCCGACAGTCGCCCCGGGTGTAACGAATCGTGGTGAGTTACGATAATAATTGAGCCCTCTCTCAGTGAGTGTAATTTTTATCTATTTATAAGGGCTCAGACACACTTGAGTCAGAAGAAACTTTTAGTTAAAATTTTAATTGTAAGAATTACACTATTTTAAAACTATATGGTTCTTTTTATTGCAGAAACTAGTCACTTAATTTGAGAGGAACTATATCAGGTTATGTATCGTATTCTTATGTATATATAGGAAGAAAAGGAACCATTCAATTCTGACGTCAAAAAAATAACATCCACGACCTTTAAAGAAATAGAGAAAAACAGATTCAGTTGTAATTAAATAATTCCTGGTCACATTATACATTAGAAAGTAGACAATCAACTGAATTACACAAAAAATACTGTGTGTTTGTTCGCTTTTAGGTATAATAAAATGTTGTGCACATATTATAATCCCCAATTTTGTTAACACGATCGCGCCTCAAGAATTCACAATTGCCGATTTAGTATTCTTCTATTCAGTTGTGGCAAGATGAGTCAATGGTACACCATTATTACACTATAAAGACCCCATTAAAATAAAATAGTTATGATTATACCTGTGTACCACTTTGTAAAAGGAAATGATTACGCCGGAATAAATCGTCGTGGAACGCCACCCAAGTTAATGAATTATGTATTTAATTTAATTAGATATGATTAAAATAAAGTGTTGTGTTATAAGCGTATGTCTTTAGAATTTAATATAAATACATAAATATATATTTTTACATTAAAATGTATATTTTTGATATAAAAAAAATGAGTCACGTGGACTTGACACGTGACGCACTTGCACTTGTACGAGATTCTTTATTTTTTTTAAGGTATTATTTTTCATTTAAACTTAATATTCCTCTATGTTAAAGATAAATATTAAATTTAAATAGTTATTTTTTATCTTTATAAACTTATTAAAAAAAAAATTAAAACAGATTTTTTAATTTTTCAGAACATTGTTTATAACTTTAAAATTAAGTTCTTTAGTAGTTTTAAATATACATGTTGAAAGGATGAATGAAGAGAGAATAACAAAACAAATTTTTGTTGCAAAAGTGAGTGGCAGTGTTGGTTAGGGACGCCCTAGGAGAACTTATATCGATCAAATTAGTGGCTCACAAAAAAAGGGCGATATAAGGAGCACCCATAACCGACGTGCATGTATGCGTAGATGTATGAATGTAGAAGAAGCGAGAGAGGGATGCCAGGATCGCGCCAAATGGAAATCCATAATCTCTGCCTACCCCTCTGGGTTACGGGCGTGGGCGTATATTATTTATAGTTTTAAATATAATAAAGAAGTCAATTTTTGTATTATATAATAAAATTTTGTAAACAAACAAACTGCACTTACCATAAATGGCCATCACACTTTTTATACTTTCATCGGAAATGTTATTTTAGGGAAATCGTAAGATAAAACAAAGTCAAATTGTAAAATATGGATAGCTAATGTTATAACTTAAGAAATAGTATATAATACTTCAATGGTGTTCTATTAGTATGTTTGTTGTTTCAAATTGGCTTTGTTAAAAATCTTATGATACGCCTTTCTTTTCCTAAACTAAATTCTTAAAGGTAAATGAAATTACCGAAGCCGTGGAAGCATTTTACTGATTTCTACGACTGTATCGTGTATTTTTATAGTTGTTTCTTTTATTACTCACGATTTTACCTTACTATTACTTACTTTCCGCTATTTAATGACATATACTGAGATATCATCGATCAAACATTTTTCAAAGTGACAGTATATGTATGCATCGTATAAATAACATTCTAGTCTGTGAAAGAAAAATTATGACTTAAATGCTTCTTTTCAGGCTTACGTACCGTTATCAAAGGGTAAATTGGACTCTATAACTAAGACGCCGCTGTCTGTCCGTTTGTCCCTAAAACCGTGATAGTTAGACAGTTGACATTTTCACAGATGATGTATTTCTGTTGCCACTATATAAACAAGGTGATTTTTTTGCCGCTTTTATAGATAATGGAGCGGAACCCTTCGTGCGCGAGTCCGACTCGTACTTGGCATGTTTTTAAACGATAATAATGAAAACATAAGGAGACATACCTAACAGTATTTTCATTCAATAAACACTAGTCGACCCGGTAAACTTCATTGCGCCTTATTTTCGCGCCCGTTAGTTTTTACTTTGGGATAACTAAGACAATTATTTAAATTGTATGGTGTAAAGGATTATCATAATGTGAATGAAATGCTTAAATTAACTAATGTATTTACGTGGATAAGGATTAGTACTGTGTAAGTCTAAACTAGTTTTCAAGTACGGTATTGTACGTTATCGTTTTTTTTAGAACTTAGAATGATAGAACCTATCCTTAATAGATATGTGTAGTCGCGGATACTTTCAAGAAATAAAATTCAGTAGTGTATTATTTTGTTCTGACTCGTAAGGTTTAGCCAGAGTTTGCAATGTAAGCTCACAAAAATATGTTTTTACGACAAATCTTTGAAATTATCTGTTTTACTCTAATATAATAAGTATGTATTATACATATTAACCTTCCCCTTGAATCACTCTGTCTATTGATGGAAACCGCATTAAGATCCGTTGCGTAGTTTGAAAGATCTAAGGGAAAAGACAGCGGAAGCAACTTTGTTAATTACTATGTAAAGAAGATGCGTCACGCCCGTAACTCAGAAGGATAGGCAGAGATTACGGATTTCCATTTGGCGCGATCCTGGCACTCCTCTCTCGCTTCGTCTACATTCATACATCTACGCATGCATACTCGTCGGTCGGCTCCTTATATCGCCCTTTTTTAGTAAGCCACTAATCTGATCGATATAAGTTCTCCTAGGGCGTCCCCTACCAACGCTGCCACTCACTTTGCTACATAAATTTGTTTCGTTATTCTCTCTTCATTCATCCTTTCAACATGCCCGAACCACCGAAGCATATCTTTCTCAATTCTAGTCCCACTTTTAAAACACACTTTTCCCTTATTTCGTTGTTAGTGAAGTATAATCAGATTAAAAAGAAAACGACGTTCCATCGCCAGTCTGAATCGTTCCACTGCTCGACTGCCTTCTCTAACACCATTTACTTTGTAAGGTATATTATACACTTGAATTTAATGCATCGGATGAATTAGCCCAGAGGGGCTCTGGTAGTCAAGCGTTCGGCTCATAGTACTACCACTGGATACTTAAGCTCGGAGGTCATGAGAAGTCACGCTACCCACTGCAACCTATGGAACAACAAGAAATAGTGAGAACAAACGAGAGACGCCTTTGCAAAAATAAATAGGCAGATCTGAAGTAAGTAGTGTTGTTGCTCACATTTCCGGTTTACCGGAAATGCATGAGTACGGCACAAAAGCATAAAGTTGCGTAGGTGACTTTAGACAGCAAGAGTCTTTATAAGCACTTGTCAAAGGAAGGAGACTCAGTTTTTACTTCAGTCAACTGTCGTGACAATACCTCTTGAGGCCCAGCCTTGATTGATAAGTAGTCGTATATAGTGTGTACAGTATATTTTGTAGTGAGAATATTAAGGCTACAACCTGTGTGGGAAATATCAGTTGGTAGTCCATTTAAGTAAATTACAAATCCGGACGGCCGTGGCAGGGCTCACAGGTCGCGGCTTTTTCAATAAACATATCGACATTAAACATTTGTTTAATAAATATAATCTTCTTCGAATATGTTTTGTTTCCGCTCGACTGCTCCTTTGTCTTTTTTATCGTTAACGATTTCTTGAAGTTTAATTCGACGGTCGGGTAAAACTATATTAAAATTTTCTTGGCCATATCCTGCCCAAGCTTGAGGTGACAGGTTTGGGCGATCCTTATCAAAAACCATGGCTTAACGAATTTTAGCGGAAATTCGTTAAACCAATATCTGATGGTTCTCATAAAAAGTCGCGGTAAACCGCAGGCATGCTTACTTTTATTTTATCACACGTTTTTCCTTTCAAAAACGGGAATCTTTAATTACAGACCGATATTGTTCTTTTCACATTTTAACAATTTAAATTTAAAGTTCACTCTTTCATTGAATCGCCGTCATATGAGAAAAAAAAACAAAAGAATACTGTTTTTGTTTAATTTTTCCGCCTCTTTAAAACGATCGTATACATATTTTCGGCCAGTGATCAACACATCAACATCAATGTCTACAGGACCGCACGAAATGGTTTTTCGTGATCTCCGCCCACCCTCTTGGCCGTGGGCATTAGCCCGTAGTTATTTATTAATTAATTTGTAAATGAATAAAACACTGGAATACTTATAAATCAAACTGCTTTATCTAGAAACTGAAGCACGACTAAACAGTTTAATATTTGCGCCAAGCTCTTCACCGTCGCTTAGTGTTTGAGGTAGTGGTTGATTCAGTGTTTCGGGAAGGAACAATGGTATCATTCCAGCTAAGATGCTGAGCAAGCCCATCAAAAAAAGTGGAAGCGTCCGTCCGTACACTGCCTGTAATAGAAACAGGTTATTCTTTATTATTTTTATATACTATTGTGGGAAGATATAAAGTTTATCGCGCAGTAAATAATAGTTCAATAAATAAAACAAAACGCACTTTTAACTAGATGGCGTTATTATTAATCTTAAAAGAAGATATTATCTTTGTATTAAGATAATCATTATTATTTATAGTCTTTTGTCCTTGAGATTAAATATATTAGATCTTGACGTCTCGTGAAATATATTAGAAAATAGTTCATAATAATTCATTTAATAATAAAAATATTTAGGATTGACTCACCAAATGCACTATGTAAGGGCAGGCTAAAAGCCCTAAGCCTGTAATGAATGACGCCAAGCCTATAGCTTGTGCCCTCAGCACCGTAGGTAACAACTCTCCGATCAGAACATAGAATACCGCAAATGCTGCCGCCACGCATAGTCTTCCTGACAACGCCAAGGCGACAGTTACCCATGGCATATCTTAAATGAAGGCATACAGAGTAAGGTAGACTTTTATATCTCGGAATAATAAAAATAAACAAAATTTACACACAAAGTGTATTCTTCATAATATTGTTGTAGTCAAAGGTTGTAGAACTTTGACATTGGAACATTAGACACTCAGTCCCTTCACGTCGGGACCAAAAATAAATAAAATAAGCGCGATATAATTAGAAAATATTTATTACCTTCTGGAACTAACGCACAGCTTAAGCATGCTAATCCACCAATACACATAAATATGCAGAGCACCCATCGTCGACCGAAACGTTCCATGCAGTGCCAAGCTAAAATGTAAGACGGGATTTCCACTACGCCACCTGGAATTACGATTCATTTTGACAAACGCTCCTTTCTCGGTTATTTGAGCAAAGCTTGAGCCTATGTTTGCGGTTGTTTTACAAGAACAACTGTGAAATGAGGAACTTTTTTCATATACTGGCTGGTGATAGGATCTGTTGCATAAACTACTTTTAGTTATTTGGTATTCTGTCGTCACGGAGTAATGTGATACGGTCTGCTTCGAAATGTGCAGTGAAACTGGTGCGCATTTCATATCGTTTTTCAAATTTTTGTCAACAGTAAGTGTATACATATTAGACAAAACTTCATAAACTGCAAAAAGTCCTGAGTCTGTGCTATAAAATGTCCAATAAACGAATTTATTCGTAGAATTGTAGACGAGTGATTGTAAAATAAACTAAGTTTAATGTAAAGACTAACCAATAAAGAAAGCAAAATGATCGTTGACGCCCAGATTTGATGTGTTATAACTTAAGCTGTTATAAATAACTCCTAATGATAACCAATCAAATGTTGAAAGCAAAAAGTTTTTCCTGATATTTGGATATCTGAATATATCTAAAAGAGATGCGTCGCAATCCTCATTTGTGACTTGATCATCCATGATTTTATTTTCTGCGTCATCTGTTTTATTAGTTTTGATAAATATCTGAGTCATTTTTTTAATTGACCTTCTAACAGGTGAATCTTCATAAAGCATTTTTGTTTTGGTTTTTTGTTGCAAATCTAGAGATCGTAGTTCTTCTAAGAGGTCCGTGTTATCTTCAGGTAGAACAGCGAGTCGTTTTACATCATTTGTCAATGTAGTTATCTTATTTTTAGATACTATAGTAACAGGCTCAAAATTTAGCAAGTTAGTTATTCTAAAATCAATATCCTCGCCTTGAAGAATTTCTGGCAGTTGTAAATTATTTCGACTGATAGAGGTTATCATTGCAGCTTTTTCTTCTGCTGTATAATCGTTTACGAGTTTCCTCTGAAAATATACAAGCAAATTAAACTTCAACAATATATATCGAATATCTTATGTATATTATATATTTGAATGTCTTATGTATAATATAAACTATAAATATTTATACGAAGGGCAGTAAACCATTCAGCGGCATGGAATGTCCAGTAACAGCATACGAGCAGATACAGGTTTTATAAAAAGCATGTAGCAATAGTTTTTTTACTGCACCTCCGACTTAAGGGTCTTATTTTTATCAATATCTCTAAAGACACAACTGAATAAATTCTTATGGAAGAAGGTGGCAAGAGAGCAAGCGGTTCACGTGATTTTATTATCGCTACCCAAAGACATAGTCTCCGTTGCGTACCGTTATTTTACACAGGGAAAGAGATAGATAGATAAAGGTAATAAGAAAAGGATGGGAAGCGGAAAAGAACCCAATCATGACAAAATGCAGAGCAGAAAATATATCTACTTCACTCCTGTCTTCCGTGAGGTCTTCTATTTGACCGGTCGAACTGACCCAACAGCTGCTACTGGCGCTCGCTAATTTAGTTTTGTGTCGTCTAACACATTGATGCGAAAAAAAAAATTGCTTTGATATGTTTTCCGTATACGCCAATTTGTAGTATCTGTGTGGACCTTTTTGGATTCCAGTAGTATCGTGTTGAATGAATTAAACCTTTTCGAGTAAGTTTGTTGAATATTCTAGCTTACGTGTGTATCTAAAAGGAAACCCGGAGATAAATCGAGACCGTTTTTCTTTGCTAGCGCTCTCAAGACCTCTTCGGCTTCGGTGATGCGGCCCCTGCCGACTAGCCATCGCGGTGACTCTGGTATCAACCAGTAGTATCTATTAACGTTAAAAATTGCTACAATTAAATAATTTTATGGTCATTTTTATCAGCATTAGATTAAAATCCACCACCAGATTTCGGCCACTACAAATTTGTTGCAATTTTGACGGTTTATTCCAAAATATATGATTGATTACTTCTGATAACTTGTCTTTTGTATTTGGATTTGTTTTGAAATTATACTTATCTGTTACGTTTTCTGACCGGGTAAAACTTACCCAAACAACAAAATGAAGGGAAGACTTGTTGCTAATGTCAGGTGAAACCAATCACGGATAGCGTAAGCTACTAGAGCAAGCAAACTGATCCCTCCGGCGAAAAGCATTCCCACAACGATTCCTGGAAAAGTTTCAAGGTAAATTGAGAAGTCAAGTAATTTGCCAGTGGTGTAGACTATCTGTCAATATTAGTCATTTAACTAACTCAATGTCATTTCTCAATGTTCCTTTATGTTGTTTTAATTTGTAGCTGTCGAAGACGTTTAATACTAGCTACAGTTAATAACATATTTAGTATATTATGTTATTCAAAATATATGAATTACCATACCGTATTTATACATTTTTTTTTAGTAGAAGGTGACAAACGAGCAAAAGTGGTTTACCCGATGTCAAGTGATCGCTACCCATAGACGTAATGAGTTTCAGATGCCTCTGATGAATTAGGCCTGCGGCAACTCATATAATTAGAAACTCATCAGACGAAGCGCACAATACTCTACTTCACGCCTGTTTTCTGTAAGGTTGTGGCATTTCTCTGGTCGAGCCGGCCAATTCCTGCACCAGATGTTGTTATTGCGGGCTCTATCACGGTCAAAACCGTACATACCTGCATTTGGTCTCCGGTCAGGTGGCATCAATTCCAAAGCCAATATAAATGGTTGTTGATACAAAGCCGGGAAAAACAGTCCACCAACAACCCGCAGAATTATGTAAGTTGTGTACGAGTTAGGAAAAGCAGCAGCTATTGCCAACGGCACCTCAAGGTAGATCATCAGTAATATTGTCGGTCGACGCCCATATCTGGAAGATAACTCACAGTGGTAAAGTCACGCAACAATATCTGTTGCACGATTGGGCCGGCTCAACCGGTGAAATACTACGACCGCGCAGAAGACGCGCGTGAAGTAAGAAGTATTTTTGCGTTTCATCTGACAAGTCAGGTGCAGGAAGCCTAATTCTGGTCCTCTTTCCCTTCCTACACCTTTCTTCCTTCTGACATAGGAGGGGTTGGATAGGAAAAGGAAATATTCTTCTTTCTGTTTATATTTTCCTCTGTCCATTAAAGGTAGGCAACAAAACTGCAACTCATTTTTTGTTGCGGATGCCTATGGCTAGCGTTCCCTTAATATCAGATGAACTGCTTGCTCGTTTTCCAACTTCTTCTATAAAAAAGAAAACAAATGAGTATGTAAATTGTTATTATTGAAGTGAAACTATCAGTTGTGCATGATTGGACAAAAATTGAGATTAAAAATTCAAGGACGCGTCACGCTTAGCAACATTTCGTTACATGATAGAGATTCTAGATGTATCCTTTCCTAACTGATCCGGCTAATGCATCAGCATCTGAATTGCTAAAAGCCACTGTTTAACCTTTTTTGTATTGGTACGGGAATTTAAATATCTTTTCTCTTTCTTTTCTTAATTTTTTGATAACTAGACAGAATTAGCGTAATTTTGAGGCATTGTTAAACCTCGCTTTTGGTCTCTATCGTTGAACTTAAAGAAATTGCAGTGGTGATTATTATAGAAGAATTGGCCTTAGTATACATACCTATCAGACATCCAGCCGAATAAAAGATTTCCGAATATCGATCCAACCCAGAAAAGTGTGTAACTCATCCGCGCTAGCCATTCCTTTTCACACACTAAAGAATACTGCAAATATGCAAAAGAGGTATGAATGTAAATAAAAATACATAGAATAACAAGCAACGAGGAACCCATACAATCAAACATAATTTATAGAATAAAATAATCCCACAAAAAATAAATAAATAAATATGCGCTCACGCCCGTACCCAGAGAGGTAGGCAGAGATCATGGATTTCCATTTAGCGCGATCCTGGCACCTCCCTCGCTTTTTCTGCATCGATACATGCTCGAGGTTTACGGGTATTCCTTATATTTGAGCCCTTTTAGTAAGCCACTAATCTGATCGATA
>JWHW01051528.1:91963-118495 GCA_000931545.1 Papilio glaucus | reverse complement strand
GAAAGAATCTGCGAGGAATTGTGGCTCGCACGCGTCCTTCTCATCTGCGGCGCCATCGGACGTTGCGGGGCGAGCGGGCGTCGCCATGCACTCTATCATCTCCGTCGTCTGTCCAATGAGTTTTTCCAAGTCTATCGATCGCTCAGCTTCTCTGCCCGGATCCTTTTTAACACTGCTCGGTGTTACGTCGACTGTTGCAATTTTAGTAATGTTGAGTTGAGCCAAAGGAAGCACTCGAAAGCCGGCGTTCCCCTCCTGTAAACAAATATAATCTTAAATCAACATTAAGAAAATACGCTTCTGACACAAACGTAATATAATAAACGTGGGGCACGTGCGAGCAAAATTTACTAGAAACCTATTGTTCAACCCGATATTTATTTGAAAACAAATTTTGTGGGAAAAGAGCAGGCCGGCATGGTGACATTTTCGTCAACAGCGTGTGTACAGAAAATATAGCTTGTTTGTTGTTTGCTACACGACAAATACGACAGGTCTATAATAAATCGTATGCTGATTTTTTTGTACACAATTTTCATTAAAAAAATAACTGTGATGATAGATAATTTGTTGAAACGTGTCCGGTCGCTATTACTCTCATACTCAACGCCGTTTGCACAAAAACAATAAAACTCTGGTTGTGACGTACCAAGCGAGACAAGACATCAAAATCTCGTAACTGAACACATGTAGGTTATTTCGGCGTGAGAGCGGTCGATGTAACGACGAGCACATCGCGGGTATCGCTCGCTAGCTCTATGACGCACCTTGTTGGTGATGACGCGCAGGTAGGCCTGCGGCGGCTGGGCGGGGTGGCGGTGCGACGCGTGCGCCAGCAGCGCCGCCTCGTCCTCCGCGCCGTGTACGCACCACGTGCACTGGTAGAACTTGAACCCGTGCACCTTCATGTGCTGAACCAAATCTGTAGGTTTCGCGACCGCAAGCGAACAAACCTGCAACAATATTAAATGGCAATTGACAACCACTAAACACTATTCCATGCATATGTTTAAATGAATAAGCACTCTAACCAGAAACTCAGTGGGGTAGGAGAGAGGGGAGACTGCAATTGGCACGGTCGCCTCTCGCTTCTTCTACATTCCTACATCTACGCGTAAACGTAAAAGTGATATATAAAGATATCGATACGTACGGAACACAGAAAGTAGTCGTCCACTTGATGCCTGTGGTGCAGATGCTCGCAGAATTTTCCGGACGTGTACGTCCTGAACTTACAGCTTCCCCCGGCCGTGACTGGAAAGTGAAACGTCACATTACATACAGACTAGTGCTCTGTGACCAGCTTGCGTCGGCGGAGGTCTCTTCACGATAGGAACAGCGCGACCTCACGATCCTAACCAAGCCGTCTTATGCCTAAAGACAAACGACGAAAGATGCGTTAAGCGTACGCCTGCATCCCCGTCTCAAAATGCTGTAGGTTGAAGCCACACGAATTCTCTATTTCTTAACAAGCCGGACGACTAAAAGGGCCACGTAAAATGCGTTAATAATACGTATTATTATAGTCGACTTGTATTATAGCGAGTAGAAAAAACTTACGCTGATTGCAAACGTAGAAGGGAACTGCAATCTCGCGCGCCAAGATGTTATCCGCGGGCTCCGATCGCAGCGGCGCTGTGGTCCGCAGGATGAGGCTCTGCGCTCCGACGCCTGGGTGCATGCGCTGCGCGTGCGCTCGCACCAGCTGCGCGGCGGCGGCGCGGTAGAAGCAGTGGCCGCACACGAACCGGCAGCCACCGTGCGCCTTGAACACGTGCGTCACCAGGTCGACCGCGCTGTGGGAGGAGTCGAATTCGCAGTAGATGCAATCTAGCGCTCGCTGGCCGCCCGCGCGCTCGTGCGTAATGGCGTGTCGCAGAGCCTCCCCGGGGTCATCCGTTGAGTAGCTGCAGAAGCGACCGGCGCACTTGAATATGTGCACTAATTTTTCGCGATCCATCATTACCTCCAAAACGACTTTGTTTTTTTCGTTCATTACTTCCGCCTGTGCTTCTTCGTATTTACATATGTTTTGTTTACTTTTTACTTCATACAAGTTAGCGATGGCCGTCTGAGGCACGTCGTCTGCCGGCGCGCCCAAGCTCACGACGCTCTCTATGATCGGGAGTGTCGTCTCAGGTTGCGTCGCCGCCGAACTGATAAGTTCCGATAGCGGCCGTACGTTCAAATGGTTTTTGTTCGGCTTTGAATCACACTCGGTGTGGACAATCACATTAGCGTCGATGGAATTCGACAGGTTTTCTTCATTTTCCATTAGTGGAAAATTATCAAAGTGCATGTCTAGATAGTGATGTAAGCAGTCTTTGAAAAGATGATTTCCTTGAGGTGTTACTATAAGTTTACATAGGTAGCAAAATCCATCCCACTTTTCGCTGTGTTTTAGCTGCACATGTTTTTTAAATGATATGAGCAGTGCGGTGCGATAGTGGTTCTCTGCGCCGTTTATGCAGCACACGTATTCTTTAGTACCGGATTGTGTGTAATTAACTTTGAAATGTGGGTAATCGAAGACATCATTGCACGCAGACGAGGAAGCCTCAGCCTCGTGTGCCAGTGTTTCTTGCTGGTGTGCGACAGGCTTGTGTGATTCACTCACTTGTGTCGCGTTCTCCATATAATGATCTTGGTCCGGTTCAACCTTAATGTTCGTTACTTTATTCAATTCACATATGTCCTTGTCCACTTCCTCATTTTCAAAATATATTTGTGATTTCATTTCCTTGCGTTTACTCTTTTGAATCGTGTCGAGATTGGTTTTCATTTGTACATCAGGTTTTTCACTGTCGGTTTCAGATTGTATATCGGTCATTTCATTACACTGATTTGTTTCGTCATTAACTTCTGCCGTACTCTGGATTGCGCGGCTGCTCCTTAGTATCCTGGATTCGGATCCGAACCGAGTTGTAGTCTTTGTCAACGCTAACATCTTTTTCGACATCACGCCTAAATTTATCGTATAAACTTCAGTTTCTTCATTGTTATGTCGATTGATTACATGCGCTTTTAAATTTTCGAGGGAAATTTGTGTGAAATTACATTTCCCACAAATGTATCCTATTAATTGACCTTTTGGCTCTTTTGGAGGCGGAGGAATATCTAAATTAAAAGGACATTTTTTCTCATTTTTACATTCTGAACAAAATTGTTTATATTCGCCAGTGTGCGTGCTAACGACATGCCAGAAAAAAGCTTCCAATACTGTTTTTCTTTTACTAAACTCTCCAAAACAAAATCTACACACATATTTATCAAAAGGTAACTTGCTTACGGTTTGGAAATTAAATTCCTCGGATTGTTCTATAGCTTCTTTTGCGATATCTGGGCTCATTCGAGATATGGGAATCTCTGAATGAGGATGCCGATTCTTATGATGATGGATGATGTCGCTGCCGCTGTATGCACAAAGCCGACACGAATAGTTAGTTACATTCTTAGAGAAACAATAGGTTTTGTCGGTATAACAGCTTTCATCAGGAATAATCAGGGAAGTTTCAGGTAAAGAATCTGTACTCTTTTCTAACGCCGATTGATTTATTTCCATCTTTTTTTTCCTATTTTTTGCTTTAATAACACCTGCTTGCCATCCGCGGCGCTTTCGTTTCGGTTTTTTCTTTAATTCTACTAATTGTTCATTACTTCCAAAGCTTTTAGAAGAAGCGAGAGAACCACATTCAGAATCAGAAGGACTTTCATTATGATTTTCACTGATATTGGTGTCGTTTGATTCACTAATTGAATCGGATTCAAACATATAAGGGTCTACATCTGTTCGTTGTTCTAATACTTTTGTTTTAGATTTTGGTCCAGGTTTATGTTTCGTCGAAAGTTTCAATTCCGTTGCTATTTCTTCATTATTTTCTGTATGAACAGCACCTTGCTTCTGTGAATCTTTTGTTTTTAAGGATTGTTTCTTCTGCGATGTTTTGCCTTTTGAACTTGTTTCTCCCGAAGATTGTTTGATTTTTTGAAGTATCACAACTGAGTTGTTTTCAACATTTTGTGGTTCCCCCTTTTCTGATGACTTATCTTCAACAAGCTTAGCTAAGCGACACATCCTTATACCAGAAGAATTAAACACATCATCTTTTAAAAACATCTCTTTAATATCATCTTGAAGTTGCTTTAGTTCCCTTGAAGGCTTTTTTATATTAGGAGGTTTATCGATTTTCAAACTGGTTGAAGACCGAGTAGGAGGTTTCTGGGTGTTTAGTTTTCTGTTCTTCAGTTTACCTTTGATTTTTTTAGAAGACTTTGTATTCTTTGTAGAAGATTTTTTATCGGTGTTAGATAATTCATTTTGAATTATCATGTCTTTGATCTCCTCATTGTCCTTATTTTCATTGCTTTCTTGCAATGCTCCTAAATTTTCTTCTGATACAACATTTTCATTTGTTTTGTCTTTTTCGTCCTTGTTGAGAGTAGTAGATTCAATTTCTACACTGCTGTGTGGGATAGCATCGATATTTTTTTCGAGTTCCATATTTTCTATATCTTCAACACTATCCTTATCAGACATAGGCTCATTAGTTCTCATGATACATTCAATTGGCATATCTTTTTCATTATTCTTGTTCGACGTATTAGTAGGTATATGTGAGGAATTAGACAAGTCTTCGTCATCAGAGACGATCTCACTCAACATTTCTAATTTCCTCTTTAATTTTTCGTTCCCATTAGATTGATCTCTTATTATTGTAAGTAACTCTTTTATTTTTGACTTATCTTTTAAAATAGATAACAAGCTTCCAATAGAATCTGATTGGGGAATTACGTCGGTATGGGATAAAGTTGTTTGAACAGTATCCTTAACTTCAGTTGAAGTTATATCTGAATTCATTTCGCAAGATATCTCACCAGTACTATCGGGCAACTTCTCTTTATTATCAATTTCTTGAACATTTTCATTTACGTGTATTGTGCTATCGGGTGTAGAGCACATTTCATCATCATCGTAACATTTAGTAAGCGTTTTTTGTGGTGACGTAGATTTTACTTCGTTTTCTGTTGTTGAAACTTCACCATTTAACTCACCGTTATCACCACCTGGTTCTCTTTTATCATTACTTTCATTCCCATGCATATCATCTTGATTTATATTTATACAAGTTTCGCTTGCTTCAGTAATTTTTTTGATTTCGTAATCTTCGTTATCACAAACCTTTTTTTCAACACATGTAATATTTTCAAGCATGTTCTCTAGAATTATCTCCTTAGTGAACTGTCTTTTATTACCGTCATTTTTAGAAGTCTCTAAATCATCGTCAAGGTCAGCTATTAGATCATTTATGTTTTCAATAACAGGATCAGTAGTTAAGTTGTCAGGGAACATTTCAAGATCCATTCCAAAACAATTGTCAGAGTCAGGTATATAGTTTGAAAGATCTTCATTAGAAACCAATTTTTCGGAAAGCTTTAACTCATCTGTTTCGTCGAATTTGTTATCAGACGCAGAATCTCCTGGTTTCTTCTCGTTTTCTGCAGGTTTTATATCATCCGAATCACTAGATGTTTCTTTATTCTTTGGCGCAGCACTGTCTTTTTCTATCTCATTAGATGTTTGGCCAGTATGTACTTTAGAATTTTGTGATACACTAATTACGGGAATATTATCATCGTCCGAGTCAGAATCATATTGTACTGTTTTTTTAATTCTATTGCGTTTTTTTCGTAAGACTACTTTGTTATCTGAATTAACTTCGTTAGATACTTCATTCCCACGAGTCTTTGTTGAAGATCTCGTTACCCGCTTTTCGGCATTACCGGAAATATTTTCAACAACACTTCCGTTTTTGTCAGTATCGTAAGTATCATTGCTCTCTGATTTTGACAAAACTTTTTCATCTTGTATATATGTCGGCAGACTATGGTTGTCCTCTTCACATTTTTTTTTGTTGGCTACTAGTTTAAATGAATTTATTTCTTCTTTACCACTTTGTTTCTTTTTTCCACAATTCTTATTAGTCTCACTCTTATCAATATCAACAGTCTCTTGAGAACATGTTTCCTCGGGAGCCCTTTTAATCTTTGGAATTTTATAATTCTTTACACCATAACCAGATCCTAAAATAGTTCCCTTTGCAATGTTATCATTAGAATAAACTATCCCCTGTTTTTTACTCTCCTCGAGAGATTTTCCTCCGTGAAATTTATTTTGGTTATCTTTAAGTCTACGCTGAAGCCTTGGGTCCCGAATGTCTCCACGTCGGGCAAGTGGTTTCGGAGTTTGATCTTCCTTTTTACAAGTCTCCAAACTTTGACGGTCACGTCTACATAACCGAGGGTCACGATCATTAATTTTTTTTCGCATGTCAGCAACGCTTGAAGAAGAAAAACAACTTTTATTATTCTTTTTATCGTTCGTGTGTTTGTATGATTGCAGTTCTGCTTTGATATCCTCAAATTTTTTTTTGGAATGGCATTCTGCCAATTCTCTTCCGACACTGCGTGCACGTCTAAAGTTCGTCTTTAATTCTGGAGATCGCCTTTTCTTTTCATTGTCCAACAAAATCCTTTCTTCACTCGGTTCTCGAACTAAATGCCGCCCAACACTTGATGCACGTCTTCTTCTGACATCAAAATCTAAACACGGTATAGATTCATTTTGCAATTCGGAAATAGTTTCTTGAAAACTTCTGTTAACACTGGTATCAATAGTAAATGAACGGCCTGCATTCGACTTAATTGATAAAGTGTTACCACTTCTGAATTCTTTTTCTTTATAATTACCTGTGTATTTATCATCTGATAAATTACGACCTACGCTATGTTCTCTCCTGTAATTATGCCGTGTTCTGCTATCGTTGTAACTTCTACCAATATCTGTTTCGTAACGGTAATCTCTGGCACTGTATGCCTTACTACGGTCATTAGAATAACGTCGATCAATTTTATAGTTTGTATGTGTTGAACGACTTCCACTACTTTCACGTCGACTAACGTGTCTGTCGTAGTTTCTATAAGCATCTGGATGACTTCGTTTGGATTCTTCATAATTATAATTACGTGTATTAAAATTTGATAAGTTACGTTCATGATAATTGCCACTATCCATATCATCATTACTAAATGGTAAATTATCGTACTCAGAACATCTATTAACTCTAGAATTCTGTGAGTTATTATATCTGGTTCCTGAAATTTGCGATGTCGTCAGATTTTGTGAGAAATCACCTCTACCGAATGAATGACATGGTGTCATAGGAAGTTCCTTTCTCCCGAAAGGATGACTTGACGTAGTTGGACAATCTGTTCTCCCAAAAGAATGACTAGGAGTAGATGGACAATCCAATCTTCCAAAAGGATGGCTTGGTGTAGATTGACAATCCGTTCGCCCAAAGGGATGACTTGGGGTAAGTGGACACTCTGATCTACCAAAAGGATGACTTGGGGTAGGCGGACAATCGGCTCTCCCAAAAGGATGGCTTGGAGTAGGCGGACAATCAGCTCTCCCAAAAGGATGGCTTGGAGTAGGCGGACAATCAGCTCTCCCAAAAGGATGGCTTGGAGTAGACGGACAATCAGTTCGCCCAAAAGGATGGCTTGGAGTAGATGGACAATCCGATCTCCCAAAAGGATAACTTGGTGTAGGTGGACAATCTGATCGTCCAAAAGGATGTATCGGCGTCATCGGCGCTTCTGTCCTACCAAATGCGTGTATTGGAGTCATTGGCATTTCTCTTCGTCCAAATGAATGGTTTGGAGTTGGTGGACATTCTAAAACTCCAAAATGGTGGGTGAGCGTTTGTGGACATTCTGAATTAAATGGTTTAAATGAATTTTCGACATATAACAAATTGTCACTATTAGGTTCAACTGCTGGAAATAAGGGAGCGTATACATTATCTTGTTTTGAGTAGTTGTCACTATCAAAAGATTGTCTTGAAGGAGTCATTTCATAGCCCATAGTTGTTGAGGTGAAATTAGGCACAACATTTGGGTTAACTTTCATTTGTTTAATACCGCACATTCTATTCAAAGTCAAGTTTGCCGTATGGGTGGGAGTCATATTAGGTGATAAGTTACCATGAGTTCGAGAAATATGCTCTTTAGAGGTTATATTACCACTCTCAAGATTTGCGTTGCTAAAATCTCTTTTTACTCGGGGATCTGCTAACGGTGATATTTTTTCGATCACATTTAGTGCTGTTTCTTTTTTAGACTTATCAAATGACTTCTCAAAGTTTATTTTTTTGTCAATCAATAATGGATTTGTCTGCAGCTTGATTGGCATCATTCTCATGTCCACATCAATTTTTGAAGGCACAATCTCAGCCTTTACCGGATCTGCAGGAATTATAATTGGAGGTTTAATTCCTGTGTCCGCAAAATCTTCATGGTCGGGAGACTTTGGAGCTAAACTACCATATATATCTACTATAGGTGGAATCTTTAATCCCTTATCATCCTCATCAGAGGATTCTTCAAGTGACATATCTGTTGATAAATAAAATCGTTCATATTCTTTTTCCGTTAATTTTAAGCTTTGTTTCCTCAGAAGTTCATCCTTCGACGAGTTACTATTACTATTATCTTCACTTGTTAATTGTGAGGGTCGCGGTGCGGATGTTGACTTCTCTTTATATTTCTCAATAGAAATTCTTTTCTTTGGTATTTTTTTTACCATGTTTGCCACTTTTGTCAGTTTAGGTTGATGTAATGTTGGCGTAATCTCGGAATCAGGTAAAGAAATTTTTTCATCTAATATTTCTTTCTTTAAGGCCTGTAATATGTCAATTTCTTGAACAACTTCTTGTTTAGCAGTTTTTTCTAAATCTAGTAATGGTATTTCTATGGAATCCTTTAATTTGCTATTATTCTCATGTAATTTACTCTTTGTGGTTTTGGTTTCATCAGTTTTCACATCAGAAGAAATTGAAGAAGATAGATTTGGTGTGGATTGTGTATTCTCAGTTGAGCTGTCTTCATTTAAGGTAGATTTACATAAATTTGCCGAAAAAACTTCGGATAATTGTGATTCACGATTTGATATAGGTGTAGTGGCTTCACATTTTTCATATGAATTCGTGTCGCTTTTAGATATATTTGATAATTTATCGCCATCCTTCCTGACTCCTGCTTGTTTTTCACGTTCTTCAGGTATGGTAGCTACGTTTTCCGAGTTGTCTGTTTGTTGTGTAGGTTCCTCTTTTTTAGTCTTAATTTCAACAAGTTTCTTATTTGAATTATTATCTTGAAATGATTCAAAATCAGATTGGTCAACTATTGCACTTTTTTCAGACAAATGATTAGTAGTACTAGTTTCCTTTTGATTTTCCTTCTCCGAATTGATTACAAGACATATTTGAATTTTTCGAGGCAGCTCATCTTTCTCATCCATCTTCTTAAAACTACTTGAATTATCTTGATCTTTATCCACAACCACCAAGCTGCCATATATGCTTTCAATAATTTCACTCTCGCTATCTGATAATTCTCCTTCTTCGAATTCCTCTTTTTTCTTTCCTGACCTCTTTTTATGCTTATAAGATTTCAGGATTAAATCAGATATATCGTCTTTGGCACCGGTTTGTTTTAATTCAGAGAGAATCTGAGTTCTCAGTCCCCGTAATGTCTCAATGTCAACATCGTTGTCGCTGCAGTTGATGATTCGAGATAGTATATCTTTAGTATTTAAAGAGTTTAGACTTTCTTCTGGAACTTTTAGTGTGATATTTAAGTCTTTTAGCTGAGTCGTTTTCCGAGATTCACTCAACGATTTTTTTCTGTCTCTTTTATGTTGAAATGATGATGTGTTTCGGGGCGACTTTTTAGGAGTTCGTTTAGGTGATCTTCTACTAAAAAGAGGCTTATCTGGTGGTACGTCTTCTCGACAATTATCAGTATCTCGATCAGGGGACACCAGAACACGAGTATAATTTCGTTTATTTAATGGTGAAAAGGACTGGCTATTATCAGTAAGAGAACAGCGCGGCGGAGATATGGAGGCCTTACTTGGTCTTTTTTGGAACAAAGCTGGCTCTTTACTACCGGGCGTCACCTCTTCTGTCTGGATAGGACCTTCTATCTCGGGCAGTGTTTCCGAGTCTTGTAAACGAGCGGTTACTTTTTTAAGTTTATTCCGCACGAAATCCAATTGAACGTTTTGAGATCCTGCGTCATTTGTATCCAAAAATGAGTCTCTCTAAAAAATAAAAAGTTAATATATACATAAATATATAAAATAGAAATGGTAATAAAAAATTCAAGCTCTATATGAGCATCAGCCATTTTATGATATTAAATTTTTCTGACCTGTTCAATTTTTGCATACAAATTTACTAAAACTTGTTCACATTTCATCAAGTTCTCCATTTTCATTCTGAAACAAATAAATCGATGTTAGTTGACAGTTCAAAATCGCTGTGAATGAATGAATGAATGAAGAAAGATTGACAATGCAAAGAAGGATGGTCAAATCTGCCATACATATTAAAAAATACCTTATTTTTTAAGGTTTAAAAAAAACAGCAATGTGTTTCTGTAATGGTGTTGTATTGTTTTAATAAATAAATGTTAAATGCTGTAAAAAAGATAGCGTAATTAAAATAATAAGAAAAAACATGTTAGCATTGTTCTGAATAGTTGTTAACTGTAATACAATTCAATTAGTGTGTTACCCCACCTCGCTCGTCGCTAACTACACTTTTAGGCTACGCTGCAGTCGGGTAAAAGGTAGTAGTTGTTGATCCTAACCTCAAAAGTATCTAGATATGATTTTCAAACGGGATGTCGTTTACAACATAAAAACAAACCAATCTAACTATGGTCTATTTTGTGATATAAAAGATGAAAGTTAGGTTCAGCTTGTATAGAAATTTGGCCATTGTTCTTTATGTTGCGAAAGTGACTTGCAATACTGCAAGTCAATTTCAAGAAGGTGGCAATCGAACATGATTTTAAGTGAACGCTTGCCATAGGCATCCATCCGCAACAAGCAAAGTCGCCCCGCAGCTGCGTTGCCTAACAAATGGACAGAGGAAATAGACAGGAAAAGGGATATTACCTTTTCCTATCCCTCCCTCACCGTCCGAAACGCAGAATAGTTCTACCTTCCACCTGTGATATTTCACAGGTGGAGCTGGCCCATTCGTGCAACAGATATTTTTTTGCGGTCTCTAACACTGTCAAAATACTTAAAATACGTAATCTCTGTCCACCCCTCCGTGTCAAGCACATGTGTTAATTTATTTTTTAAATATAACTAACAACAAGGTATGGACTGACGCTCAGTAGGTCGACAAATGTGTAAATATTAGCCTAACCTGTTACCTTCAGTATTACGTTAAAGTTCATGCATTTCTTCAGTCGCGATAAGTTTTACAGTCAAGTGTTTCTAATTTTAAATATTAAATGTTAGGTTTAAAAAATAGAGTTTATTTTTGTGGTCGTCATCGTCTGTGTCTACGAAAGTCTCAAGCTATTATTATCTTCACTAAACTAAAAAAAAAAACACAGGCAGTCATAAGGACTACCAACAAAAATGAAAACTCAAACCAGGTAGGAAGACGCGAAAATAGCTCAAAAATAAATCCTTGCATTATAACAATAAAATTCAAAATTGAATAAAAGAAAATTAAATGTTGTTCCAAAAATTCGAATAAACATGTCGTTGACGAACGTTGTTCACACGAACATGACTCGAAAGCGGCTAAGTTTTTAAACGACTTCAAAAGAAGGAGGTTATCAATTCGGTGGGTTTTTTTAATGTATGTACATCGATTACCGTGATTTATGATCCGATCGCGATGATTCTTTTTTTGTTCGACAGCTAGTGCTCGCCATTTGGTCCCATTTTTTTTTATTCAAGATCCGACCAGTAGTTTTTGAGTTATTCTTANGTATGTATGTTCTAGACGAAGCTATCCCGCTTAAAGTCACGCGCGGCGAGTGTAGGTACTACTATTATATTTGGCTTGGCACCGACTTCAAACTTTTTAATAGCTAGCACAAACAAATAATAGCATTTTATGAATATTAAGGGTATTAAGTTTGTATAAGAGGTGTATTCAATTAAATCTTTATTAAGTTATTTTGCGCTTTTTAGTTTTTGAAGTCGGTTTTTTTTATTATTTCAATAAATTGAAACGTAATTAATTAATGTCTTAACGTACTGTACTAGCAAAACTTATCAACCTTTTTTTCTTATCCAACAAGAGATCCCTTAATGATCTGATCTTCGCGAGCTGCGCCTGCCTCGGGTTGCCCGTCGTCGACCCCGCGCTCTCCAGTCTACCGATCATATTTTCTAAGAACGGAATGTATTTCTTCATCTCCTCGAACTTGCGATCGTAATCCGTCTCCATGTTTCCCCGCTGAAAATGAAACATAAACTATAACATTGATTCACACAACAAGTTAACACAAGTTTGTGATGACAAACACTTATATTGAAGACAATAAATACGCACAACACAAACAAAACAATAAACATTAGATAGGAAATAGGCGGGGGGGTTAAACAGCAATTGTTACAAATTTATTATTCTTTTTTTATTACACGGTGTCGACGACGTTGTCATTAATAAGCATATATCGTTAAAAAAAAATTACATAAAAAAAAAACAAAAAGCTTGCTCCTTATTATATGGGTAAAAAAAACATTTATGTTATTTTTAAAAATGAACCATCGCTATACCAGGGGATATCACTTTTATATATATACTAGCTGTGCCCCGCGGTTTCACCCGCCCTGCAATTTTACTTAAACGAAATGATATAACCTCATCATCTCCCTGCCCCTTTACGGCGATGTGGGGTCGACACAATATGGCCGTAGCACAGTTAAATTGATAAAACTTTTTTATTTATATACCGATTGAGATAAAACAAACACTAGATGTTAAGTGAAGCTTACCACAATAGATTAACATTTTTATTATATGTACAGATATATTATATATATAAAAGTGAATCCCTATTTCTCCTGGTAACGCCATAACTTGAGAACGACTTTTAGCGTGTTTGTCAGTTCGCGTGATACATTAATGTGAATTAAGCATACATTTGTTTGGGATAAACATAAATTTATAAGTCATATAAGAAAAGATATATAATTAAATTGAGATATATAATGGATAATTTCATTTTTTCATTAGAGCTTTCATATTTCCGTTTTTAGACGCACGTTCGAGCAAAAGTAACCGGTTGATACGTGCTGCTGTCCGTGCGAAGCAAGGGTAATTTGCTAGTTATGTTAAATTAAAAAAAAATATTCGTGGCCAAGGTGAAGTGGAATACGAATAGTTACATCTCATGTGAAAACTCGGTGAGGTAGCCCAGTGATAGCAATAGACATGAACCAAACAAAAACATTCGTGAGACAAAGAGTCGCATGTACTGAACTAAATATAACCTATGTTTCTTCGAGTAATACGGATTTCTAAAAATTAAGATTCATTACAATCGGTTCATAAGTTTTAGTGCCAACCTAATACAAATCTCTTTGTATTATTACAATGGCTAGATTTATTGAGGCATAAATAGAGATAATCAAATAGTATTTTTGTATTAAGTCGAATATTACATATGCGCCTTGCCTAAACGAGCTGACAAACAGGTCACCTCATTGTGCGACACGATAGAAAACAGTTCAGTTGTACAGATTAATCTAAATAAATGTTTATTAAAATAAATATATTAAAATAAAACAAATAAACTACTTAAAATATCAAAACATAAATATAACATACAAACATGAAACATTTATTTTGATGCCCAATATTTTTTATTTAATAAATTTTATTATTTTAACAAAAACAAGTGTACGAGAAAGTCCTTAGGCTTGTGATGGGTCGATCCCTGACAATGAGACTATACAGAAAATAAGAATTAAAAATCCTACAAGGGACAGTGCCTAGTCTCCTTTAGATATAAAATGCAGAAGGGAGCCGATTGAGCTACCGCGCCTCAAAACCGGGATAGCACGAGTTTGCACACTGCTGTCCACCAACACCCTATTCCACGGACCCTTCAAGGTATATTTGGCAATTATAATTTAATCTTACACTATAAAACGAATACTATCAACATCATGCAACAAGTTTTTTAATAAATGCTATATGAGTCGTACATCATTTATGTCCCTGGTAACGAGTATGAAGCGCGGTTACACGCCAATAACACTAATAGCGGGAAGCGAACAATATAGATGAATAAATAACATTGCTTAAATATTATGCATCCTTTATATTATGAACGAGCGTCATCCAAAAACTAAAAGTACGTCCAAATTCAAGCTAAGCTTTCGATTTGGACAAAGCGATCGTCAACGAAGGCAGATAGTAAAACATTATCAATTTACAGCGTTACAAGAACATAGTTTAATTTTTCTACTCCTGTACATGATCTCAATGCACTTGAAGCTCACCTCCGCGATGTATTTATCAAAACATTAACATTGAACGTGTCGTCGGCGCGCTCAATGTTGCCATTCCATTCCTTTTACTTGACACAATACGAATGAATGCACTAACACCGACGTGAAATTTTGAAAGTCGACTTTTGGATATATAGTTAGATGCCTCCGAGCACAGAACATTGTCGAACACTGATTATAACACTGCAACAGCGCTGGAGTTGCGGGTGTTCATTGTCTAGTAGGATACTTCTGTAATTGTACAGACTGGCGGTACGTACTTCGGATTGTAATTTTATAAAATAAAAAATAAAACAAAATTGAATCATTGAGCCACACCGAATGCGGGGGATTCGACAGAAGAATCAGCTTGAGAGATTTCTACAGATAATTGATCATATCAAAGATTTGTATTCACCTTTTGTTTGGCCGTTAGACTTAGGGCGCCTCGAAAGGGATGAAACTTGTATAGAGTAACATGGGCCATCGCTTGCATCTTTAATCTCGGGAGGGCGAAAGAGATTCGTCCGGTTGATAGAAGTATACACTTCTACTTCTGGGCAATATTCCGTGAAGACGTGTACTTTATGTCAAACAAGGCCTGTGAGCACAAGCATCAGTTTAGACGCAACACTCATTCGAAACTATCGAGGGTACGAGGATAGTTTGTTAACAACGCCCATATGTATGAAAGGGCTTAATATTAAATGAGGAAAAAACAAATCTTCAAATACCTTACATCCACCTTTGTTACTGGATTTACTTGATTACAAAAAAAATCGATTGAAAACTTTTTCATAATGAATAAACTAGTATTTTACCACAATCCCGCTGATGTAGGTGTCGATGCGTTCCAAAGATAATACGAATGGTAATGGAATAGTAACGAATCAAGTTTAGACTAGCGTCTTCACGCTTTTCTTGAAGGTGGACCACGCCAAATTCAGACAACAATTCTTTTGTAGTATGCAGAACAAACGAAGATGAAGAGAAGAGACACGAGGTATAGATTAGTAGTTCGTTTAAGCATCCGATGGAAGAATGTGGAATTAAATCGTGCTTGTGCTCAAAATATACGCACTTTAGAAATGAAAAGCCAAGTCAAAACCTCGTTCAAGAGAATTTGTACATTCGGCCAACTATTATAGTCAACTTGTGATCATAGGTTAGCTAACACATATATAATAATAATAATAAATCAGTCTTTTTCTAGAATGTTCCACACTGCACACACGGGGCACAGGCCTTCTCTCCGAGAGAGGGAAGTGCCCGTAATCCACCACGTTGGCCCAGTGCGGGTTGGTGGATGTCACATGTCATCGAATTTATTCGTTCTAAGACATGCCGGTTTCTCGGTTCGGTTCGTTTCGGTTCCTCACGATGTTTTCCTTCACCGTTTTTGGAGCAGTAACACAAAGTAAAGCGCCTGTCTGGGTTCGAACTACGTAAGTCGGGGCCTAAACCACTGAGCCACCACTGCTCACAACTACACATATAACAATTAGTTAAATCACTAATTGTTATATGTGCAATAACACTTTATAAAATGTATTATTATTTATTAAAATTAATATTTATTATATAAAATAGAGTCAAGAAATAAATGTGCATTATGTGTTTCACTGTGCACTTTATATAACGTAGTCAAATTGATCTAATATACCGAGGCACTCAAGAAGTTTTGAAATAAAAATTCAATCAGACCTACTATTTTGTTACTAAGATACGACTTCCGGCCAAGTTTTATAAGGACATCGAGCAATCTTTGTTGAATTTACTCTCAGTTTTATGATTGTTTATTAAAAAAAAGTGCACGTGACGATAATTAAATATAGATAACAGCTTAACATTTTTCTTTTTTAATTTATGTCACAAATAAAAAGTAAACACTGAAGTTTTCAAATATAAATTATTAATAAAAAAAAACAGTAATTAATACAGCAGTAGACTGGTAAGATACGTCGGCATCACTGTGTTTTTGATTTAAAAAATGGGGGTATATACGATTCAAGTAAATAGGTATAAGTGACTACGAAGCTAAAGCGCGGTTCCATTTAAAAGTCACGAAGTCAAAGATACTGATTGTTGTAAACCACTAACTTTGGATTAAATTAAAAGGTATTAGGAAGACGTCGAACAAAGACGTATTTATAAAAAAATATACAAATACTACAATAAATAGCTTCATGTTTAGAAAATAGATAATAATAATAGAAATGTCACTGAAATAATTTAACCGTAGAAAACCATCGGAATCTAATCGCTACAACTAAAATAAAAGTGGCTAAGGGCGCCATATTGCCGTTTAACTCTTAGGACGCGCATGACATTTTATTGTAAAAACTTGAATACAGAAATACCTAGTGGTTTTTAAACTCCTCAAAATCAATTCACTTCACTTTATTGGTAATTAGGTACCTCGCACAATATAACACTAAGCAGAATGCAGAAATCAACAGCCCAGTGCCACTCGCTGCTTTTGCGCCTGCTTTGTCTCGCGCCGTTCCGATGAAAATGACCGACTGAACAAAATGGCGTCGCGACCGTGAGTTGTGGGCGCCCTCCTATTACCGTCCTTTTTACAATTCCCAACCTAACCAAATTTAAGGAATGGATCGAGTGTACCAAATATTTTTTACGCCATGGCTCTTTACAAAAAAAAAGTAAGTTGGATAAATTTGAGGTTGATTTTTTACTTTACAATTTAATAACATCAAAGAGAAATAGTACTACAATACTATTTTAAATTCAACATACCTTTGCATTCGAAACATTTTAGTTAAGTCGGCAATAATTCTTGCCGTTCCACTTGAGTATAGCTAGCAAATTGAAGAAGAGAATACGTTAATCTGCGTTCTCACAATCATGTGTTCGATTTAAATAGAAATATTTAAGCGAAGAATATGTTCAACGAGGAGGAATGACGTAACAAATTATTTCACAGGCCCTTATACTATTGCTACATGGCTTTACAAAATGATTGCACACCTTGCCTACGGAATGTCGCATGGATTCAATCGTTGATGTTCACTTTATTCACACATGACGCCCGACCACTTTTCTATACCGCAAATCTCGCTATGCAATACAGACGCCATGTTTGCTAATAGCTAACGTAACTGGAACAATAATCCGATAAAAATCAATCTTACATAACTTTTAAACTTGCACTAACCTTTTTTGTCTAAATAAAATAAGAAATGCCTAAGAGAAATTTCTAGTCACAGTCGACGATTGCGCGATGCATAACTATATACAATTTTTTTTGTTCGGTGAATGCAGCGTCCATTATTCCTGTGCGATATGTTACTGTACTTGCTCGGCTCTCTTAGGACGTACGACGAACGAGACTGTGCGTTGTTCAAAATGGATACCGAGCGATCCGGTCAAGCTACGCCCCACCGCCGGCAGCAGAGCGCCGCCTCGAATTCAAAATCATTCGACGAGCAGCCACGTCGACGGTGCTACGCGAGGATAGTGCATTGTAATATTGTTTTTCGATTTGTATTATTTTTCAAAGTTATGCGCTTTATTTCACGTCGATACGCAAAAGTCTTCTGTATACATATAAACAATGTTTTCGTGGTTTTTGCTCTTCTCCGTTATTTCTGGCCAGGTATAAACAGTTAAAAGAGGTCGTATTTAATGTGATTAGGTATAAAATGAAAGCGCGCCAAAGTTTTATCTACATGTAATCAGCGTACGCGAGTTTTTTACAACCGGCTATACAAAGTGCTCTGTGATAGTGATAGAATTATTTTATATATTCAAACATTGTGTTCGTAAAAGTATGTAGAGATTGTAAGAAGACAAACGTTTCATAATCCAGTATTACTGCTGTCAGTGTCAAACGTCGTGTGTTCTTATCACAACTAAAATATTAAAATTTCGTGATGATTTTCTAATATTGCTGATAAATGCGCGTAATTATGAGTTACATTTGTTTAGTGCTTTAAAAGTTATCTATGATAAAAGTGAATTGCGGTCGCTTGTTAATATATTATTATGAAAATACAAAATTTAAAAATCACAATAAATTATAGTAAAAAAATGCAAAAAGACAATATTGAGGAGACCGGAAGTATGAAATTACCCTTTTATTAGGATCTAAATGAGACGGAACTATATTGTACAAATATTTTAACCAGTGATAAAAATTAGTTCGAGAGTTCGCGTTCGCGCGCGCTGAAGACGTATTCCGTTGTCTAATTATATCGGTTTAAATACCTAGTAAAACTGTCTCACACGACTTTAAAACCGTTTAGACATCGTTACAATTTGGGTACGACGATGAATAATTAATAACTCAACATACAAGCAAGTTAGCCAGCATGTTTAAATTACTTACGTTGACTCGAAACAAAAGTTAAAATGTGGATTTTCTTACGATCCTGATCGGAATTTTATTCCTAGCTGGTTTTAAAAAAATACCTTGTTAAAATTAGTGTTCGACATCTACCAATTTTTTCAGCTCATCAATCCGGTAATTTTAAATGAAAATAATTTTAATAATTCAGCTTAATAAAACCAAAATCACTAAATGCCCCGTCAAGTTAGAACATTTATTAATCGAAAGGGTTATTGTGTTTTAGTTACTTGTATTATAGTGGAAGTTTCTACTGAAAAATGGGAAAAAAGCGTTAAACGAACAGTTCCATTGCGCTCCCAACTCTCAGAAGTAAAACTTTTCTCGTGTAAAGAACCTATTTAAACCGTACCGTGTATTGTTATTCTGTTACCACTGTTTCTCATATAAACGTCCAAACAGGCATAACAGGTTCCTTTCCCTAGCCTATTTTTTAAACAAATCTTTTATATTATATATAGATACATTTAAATTTTGTATAATTTCGAGAGAGATGTTAACGGTAAAGGGTTTTTTTACAATGTAGCATCAGTTTTTTTTGTAACTGCCTTGTCATTGTTTACCTGAAAGATGTATCTACAGTTTCACCGAGCTTGAGGTCGCAGAGCGTTGAAGGAAGCCTAAACCTCGTTAACTAAGATCGAGGGCTTGCTCGGGAACCTATGGGTCGGGCCGATATCGTATTTGCATTAACGGAGGCCGCAGAGCTGTTAGGTAGCTTCGGCGGGCGCTCCATGGTCAGAACTCAAGGACCCCCGAGAAGGGACCTCGTCATGGGCATTCATTACGCGAGCGCGCTTAGCATTCCGATACAAGGACCGGAGAGGGCGGATCATTGGCCCGATCGGTAGCTATTATTGGATTACGTATTATTTGATGTTCTGGAAAAAAATTGATTGTAAATATTAGACTATAATGAAATAGATTATCTAAGTGCGATCTAAAATAGAACTTGCAGAACTAGAAGTGCTGCGAATGCACGTGATAATGTCAGAAGGTTTCGTACTCAATTATGGTCTGGGTGGTCCATATGTAAATCGAGAGGCATGGCAGGCAGAATTCCAGACGCAGAGTACTTCTTAAGTTATAGTTTTTAGGTATGACAAAATATGTTATGGTCCTCAGTGCTTTGATTGCAATTTGATGTGTGAATTGTTATAACTAATAATTGATGTCGATGCAGTAATCCAGTTTGTAGTTAACAGATTATAAAGAACAACTTAGTGTAGGTATCTGAGGCCAATATTTTTAAAATGGCTTCATCTACTTCAATTCTTGCTGGATATGGAAAAGGATCGTAGGGTGAGAAGAATGTTATTTCGACTAGTTGGACGATGTAGATAGTACAGCACTGACCCTTTCAAAACATGACCATCCCGTTTTTTCGGATCTGCGTCCCGTTGTTCCTGTTCCCAAACAGCACCGGGACGCTAGAATGTCCCGCGAAACCATGCAAAAACGTTTTTCTTTAATGAACAAATCATAGAAATCTAAAAAAAAACACAGTTACAGATTCCAGTTCTTATTTTTCCAAATTCCAGTTGATAACTACGGTGAATATCAAAAACATGCCAAGAATTTTAATCATGTAGTTAGCTATGTAAACGCACTAAATAAATGTATGTTGCATCGTATATTTGACTAATTTATTAAATAATTATTTTTCATTTATTATACAACACTAACTTACAATACAAATAATTAACTTTTAATAATTATCAAATTTAAAATGTAATTAAAAATAAATAGCCAGTTTTACCCTTTACATGGTTTACACAGGACCTCGTAGCTTGTGGACTATCGACCACTGACCGTTATGACGATGAGTCATTAGTGAACGTTGCTTTAGTTTCAGGGCTTTCCAACCTTTTTTCGTTCCCGTACCCCTTAAAACTTTTCATTCATTAGTACCCCTCCATAACTCCATACCTACTCCTAAAAATGTGTTTCGAAGTACAAACGAATGTACTGTATTTTGCCAACCGAACGCTCTTGTTAGCACCTTGGTAAGTTTTTACAGAGTTATAAGGTCAATTTTAAAATGGATATTCTAGAAATAATGCATTACAATCACGACCATAACTGTTTTAAAACTACTCAAAACTATAAATACCGAAATTCTTGTCCATTTACAACAAGTTATCGTTATAATGATAAAAACCTTCATAGTTATTGTTTTTTGTGATTTGACAGTTCTAGTCAAAGATAAAAGTATTTTTGACATTATCGGTGTTGTAAAAAAATGCAAATTAGCCTAAGCAAAAATGTAAAATAAGAAAATATAGGTGCCGTCTGGTCCCGCAGCAAACTCGGTCGGAATATACGCAGCAAGTAGGTACATATATGAGACATCAAGGTCAAATAAAGAACTACTAATTATAGCTCTAGGTAGGTACAACACGTTTCCTGTTTCAATGTCCTCGTGTGCAGAATTGTCAGAATTATTATAAACAAAATATAATATTGACCTATATTTAATTGTTTTATGTTCTTTTTTTAAATATATGTAGAGAAATATTAATAGTACCAATACCATTTTACATATTTACTAAGTAATAACATTGTGTTAAAGAATACTCTAAAACTAAATCAATAAAAGTTACACGTATTCCTTCTAGAAAAGTAGATAGTTGGAGAGAGACAACGAATACTAGTGTCTCATTCTGTGGCAGTATCGATGAGGCGCTAAACTTCGGAGCGGCAACGTCGCACTGCAGCGCTGACGGAGCGGCAACGTCGCGTTCAAAATTCTTCTTCAATCTTTGGACGATAAGCGCATGACGTCACATTTTCATATTTCATACAGCAGGCCCCAGGCATTAGTATTTGTGGATTAGACCACAGAATCAGAACATAATTACTCGAGCGAAGCGAGTCATATGACATACAAATAAAATCATGGGGCGTATTGTAACTCGTATTTCGAATAAATGTAAATAGCATTCGCAGGCTCCCCGCGATTTTATTTTTTTTGTGTGATCAATGATGAGGAGATTGATTGGTACTCAAGATGTACCGAATTATAACTAACAAAGCCTTTATTACATCATTCACATAATTTTTATGTTTTTTCAATAAAACCGTTTAACTTTATTTAAAAAAATCTAGTTATTTTTTTAGTCATTACATACACATCGTCATTTAGAACGCCATAATGGTGTATAACTGTAGCTGGCAGAGTTTCTATTCAGGCCATTTCTATAGTAAAATTCTAAGAAGTTTTTTTTTTTATTATAATCCTTAGTAGAATGCCCAGACCTAACTAATATGCACAACAGCTTTGTATGCTTACAAAACAAAAACAATAGATGGAATCGTTTCAGGTGTCATTGATAGGGTTCCCACCTTTCCTGGAACATGCAATGGAACTTGTAAATTCCCGGATCCCGGAAGGAATTTTAAATAAACGAAATTCTTTAGGTATGTTTTTTTTTTTAATTTAACACGGGTATTGGACTGGTTTCCGCGTGGCCACGCGCGCGCCCGAGTGTAGGATTTTGAAAAAAATTTAATGTCTGCTGATGATAAAGATCCTCGTATTGGGATTGTATTTACTGCTTCAAAAGTTCCACAAAAAATGTAAAATAGAGCAAATAATTGAATTCTTATGGAAACAAATGGTTAACTCAATATTATTGGCCTATATATAATAAGAGGTCTGTTTTTTTTTAAGAAAGACCTCTTTACCGGACAGTGTAAACTACGTCGAAAAACAATATTACGGAGGAGAACAACAACTGCTCATTCCCAAAACAAAGAACACAAATTAAAACAAAAACATGAATGGAGACGGTTTTAAAATCTTTATCGTGAAATAGTCTTAAGAACAGGACAACATATCATTGATTGAACTTACAACAGTCTATCAAGGATCAACCATTACTTTGAATTCCTTACGTTCAAATGATAAGGTAAGATAAAAAAACTCTTCCGGAATTAGACTAACAAGCGGTGGCAACCCTAAGCGTCGATTCGCAAGATTGAAAAGCGCGCGTTCAATATCGGAGAAATGTGAAATATTAATTAAAAAAAAAACATACGTCTAATGTTACATACTTTGTAATATTACACGTCTGTATTCCTAAAGGCCAGTCCACACGACGCGTTGCGTCGTCGCAACGCATATATTTTAACGCCTTGCCGGCCACACAGGCGCTGCGCTTTCGCGATCACATAGCAAACGTTTGCAGTAAATCGTTTAGAAATCTCTGTTTTATACCTCACTAAGGACTTTCAGCACACACTGTTTATAAAAATACTTTTTAATGCTTTAGTAAGGAGTAATTTAGAAATAATTCTTTTATCTGGAATCCCCATGAAAACATACATTCTGATAATAAACAAGTTTACGAGGTTTCTGTATTCCAAGCAGTACGTGTTAACAAATAAATAAATAAATGTGTATGCGTTGCGTCGACGCAGCGAGAGCGCTGCGTCGTTTTACATACAATAACCATATTGTACACACGGTGACGCCATGCGCCGTATGGACCGGCCCTAGTCGCACACAGATCGAGTCGACTTCTGCTAGATCCTTAAATAATTTAAATGCGAATGTGTGTTTGTTACGCTTTAACTCCATAACGACTCAACGACGTCATGAAATTTTGTACACGCATTGTCAGGGGTACAGAAAATGACATGGGGTACTTTATGGGTCGGATTTATAAGTGATACCCGACAACCATGAACATCCGCAATACCCGAGAAACTGCAGACGCGTTGCTGGCCTTTAAGGAAGTACGCTCGCTTCTTGAAGGACCCTAAGCCGTATTGTTTGGAAATACCGCTGGCGAAAGATCATTCCACAGCGCCGCTGTGAGAGGCAGTTAATTACGTGTAAACCACACGGTAGTGGAATGCTGGAAATTGGAGCTCTGTCGAGTTGAGCGACGGCGAAACTCAACAATAGGAATAAGAGGAATAAGAGTCTCTTCAGAAGAGGGTCAAGCTCGGTCTTTGACCATTCAAATTTTTTGGAGACCAACTTGGCCTTGGCTTCCAAATGACCACGAAACTGAATGTCATTCGATATGTCAACGCTGAGAATAAGTTAAGGGATACGAGAAAGGGTTATTTTTTACCGGTAAACGCGCAAACTTGTGTTTTTTTGGGAATGAACTGGACAAGATTTTATCGACCCCAGTGCAAGACATCACTCAATAGTGTTCAAGTTCAGACACAAGTTTATTCCGGTTCTCATTGGCGAGATGAGATAACAGCGCATCACCGGTGCCATCGTCTGCATAGCTATATTAATAAGCTGATATTGCCATTTTGCAGCATATCATTGCTATGGAGAAGAAACAGGGTGGGAAATAGTACCAGCACAGTTGGGGTCCGAGCATGCACCGTCGACAACGACCTTCTACTACTACCCTCAAGAAAGCTGGTAAACCAGTTGCATGATTTTTCGGGCAGACCATAGAAAGGCAGCTTTGAGAAAAGCGCTTTGTGCCAGACCAGATCAAAGGCTCTGCCTACGTCCAAAATAACCGCCAAGGCCTCACGCTTGCTCTCAATTACCTCCGCCCACCGATGAGTTAGGGATGCTAGAAGATCACCAGCTGAGCGACGCTGACGGGAACCGTACTGGCGGTCACTAATCAGCTGGTGTTCCTCTAGGTACTTCCTGAAATGGTAGAACATTTATTTCAAAACTACAGGGTCTCATATTTTGTTAGTAAAACACAAACACACACACACACACGTATCGACTAATGTTAGTAACAGTATAATATAAATAATATTTAATAAATCCTCTTAACTATTTACTTCCACATGTAACTTCGTGCAGTGTTTTACATAATACAGTCAATCCTGTCGGCTATCATGGCTAGAATGGAGTTGGAGCTAGCCCTCACCCTGCGCACCAGCGATGCACATTTCTTACGCATTATCGTATAAAAGCAATCGACGCGTGATTCAACGAACATCGCTGGTGCGCTACAGAAGCGAGGCAGACCCAACATCACTCTGAACGCATTGTTATACTGAACTGGTAGTTAATGGTGGTTTCCGTTATTTTCAAGAGCAAAGATTATGACAATAGGCCTGCAGTTGGACTGACCTGAGTCGTCGCCTTTCTTTGGGATCGGGAGGATTATGTCAATATTCCAGGTGTTCCTGACGCCGCCGCCGACAGGAATAGGAGTATGTGAGTGCCATCACTCTGGAAGCCAACTAAATGCACGTTCAATATGAGGCGGCCAAACTCTGCTGCGACCCTTTGGGTTATTTGTTCCACACCGACACCATACGCATATTCCACCAACTTGTGGCCCTTCATTCCAATACATACAAAGATAAGTACACCCGCTCTACAAGATGGCTATAGTAAGTAAGCGTAAGTAAGTTTGCGCCACGCATCTCTTATTGTCCTCGAAGGCGTCCTTGTCTATTTAGTACCGTTAGCAAAACACAAACGTACTCTATATTTACCATGATAACAACAACAATGACAATATATTTTATGTGAATGTTTTCGGCAGTGTAAACCCACGGATAGGTATGTCCCTGTCACATCACTCCTTCCGTTTCTGCGTCAATCGAATCCACCTCCTGGCCTGTACCTGCTTTGTCCCGTCCACCACCCATTTCGGCTTGACAAATAGCAAAAAAATTAAATTTATTTTTCAATTCTTATATTTGGTTGTTTTCAATAAATAGAGGCCAAAATAAAGTTAATTGACTCATTAAGATTATATCTTAAAAATAAAAAAGTTTTTAAGTGCAGGAAAATTTTAATTAATTTGTCGAACGAAATAGTATTATTTTCAAAATAATACTATTTCGTTTGATAAATTAATTAAAACACTACCAAAACAAAAGCCTCTATGCTGGAAGGGCTTGTTACCAAATGCGACCCTGGATGTAAAAAAGATATCATATTGCGTAAAAAAAAATTAAAATTTCCTTTTACTTGCCAACTTACCTTAGTATACAAATAGATGACTTAAAATTTACGTATCTCGTTACTTCGAATATCTGAAAGGCGACTTCAAAACTAACGATGGATTAGTCCGGCCTTCGTTTTATGTAGATTAGTAAACGACAACACCCTTTCAACATCATGATTCTTTTATTCAACTAACGAATAAAACTAATTTTACGCAAACGGGGAGGCGTCTGACCTTACCCGCCCGTGACTATGAGTGCTGTAAGGTACTTGAGACGTCGGGAATAAAAACGTAAAATAAATCCGACAAAATCCCTAAAATTAGTTTTATTCTAATTCTTTTAACAATTAATGTTATTGCAACGATCGATTTGTAACTTGTCTTTTTTGAGAACTGTACTTATATCATGTGACGTCATGTAGCATTGCTAAGCTGGTTCGAAGTTTGCACGTATGCAGCGCCATCTGTTATTATGAATAGATAATACTTTTTCACTGAACACTAAATGTGCTAACTAAAACATTGTTGAAGTAATTATTATCAATTACGACTCACGAATCAATAGTAAAGTTATTTTGTTACTTGATTGCTGATTTTATTTAATTATTCATTCATTTATATTTAAAAAATAAAATATCATGTAAAAGTTTAATTTAAAGTGAAAAAAAAACGAAGAGGCAAATTTTTTATTTATATAATTTTAGAATAATGTATATCTTAATTAAGTTTAATCTATAAACAAACACAATAAAGGCTGTTGAATTATACTTTTTTGCATATTCGCACATCCCTAAAATTGAGTTCAGTTAATCATTTCAGACTAGAGGCAGTAAATAAAACAGCAACTATTGCTGGTGTACTGCACGTGGTGCTGTTTTAAATATGATTAAAAC
>JWHW01051528.1:45245-58657 GCA_000931545.1 Papilio glaucus | reverse complement strand
AGAACAACGAATGATTCTTTAACACCATCCCTCGTATCCACTAAGTTCACCACATCACTGCACCACTTGCATCTAGGTTATGGCCGATTTAGGGTGTAACAGTCATGATTCATGAGCACCACCACATGAGCATCATGTGTCCTGTTAGTAACAGGCTCATTGCCGGTGGCAATCCTACTAATATTATAAATGCAAAAGTTTGTATGTATGGATGTTTGTTACTCTTTCACGCCTAAACTGAATGGATTTTAATGGAACTTTACAATAATATAGATTATACATCAGAATAACATATAGATTATACATCAGAATAACATATAGACTATACTTTATAAAGATATTGTGTGAATTGTCCAAAATATCACGACAAGTAGCAAGTAAGTAGGAAAATCCGCCATATGTTCTGGTGTGCGCTGCAAAAACCGTTAGAGTTACACGTATATAATGTATAATGGAAATGTTTAAATAGTCCTACAAAAAAGCCAGCGACAGCATACATCTATCTTTTATGTGTAAGCCATTTTATTACTAATAATAGGGCCGAGCGAAGTTTGCTGGGCCAGCTAGTAGTTATTAATTGTAACCTAAGGCGGTCGACAGTAAATCACACAAATTAATTAGTCAATTCGAATCAAATGGAGGACGTCTCATGTCAGTATAATCTAGGACGTGTCGGACTCCAATCTGTTGACCCTTATAGGGGGAGACTGTGTTTATAGAAGTAGGGCATAACGCGGCGGTTTTATGGTTAGAAAAACAGAAATAAAATTTTAAAAAGTAGGTAAACGGGGCATAAAATGGCACAAAAATCGAATAAAGTGTTCGCTTAATAATGCAGCCTCGTACCACAAGTGCTAATAGTTTGTAAACAACAAAAGAACGCGAAGATTGGAAGCGGGATTAAAATGTTAAATGCTAGTTCCATTTCCGAGTTAATTCCCGGAAGCCCGGTCCGGCTGCACACAAAAGGGAAATGGAATATTAAATAGTTCATTTCGCTCGCCGGTGTGCTTGTGATATCGAGGCTAAACTACGAGTAGTGACTGCGACTATGTCCCGTGGCAGTGCTTCAGATCTGTCGCAAGCCGCTGCTGTACCACGACTGATCTCCCTTGATATTTGCAGGTCCTCGTGCATGGCTAGCACCATAGATTAAAATCACTTTCATTACCACGTCACCAATCCCAGTAAACAACATTTTTAAATTGCAGCGATTTTTAGCTATACACATTTTTTATCTTCAATCTTCCGTTACGTTACGTTACGTTTTGAATAACACATTCTTATATTTCATAAGTCTAGTTGTGACATGTGGTTTGTATGTTGTTTTTGGGTCTGGGAGGTTACTAGTGTATATATTTGTCTACCACAATAGGATTACAAGACATAACGGTATTTGTTTATGCAACGCATTGCCCGCGGTGTCTTCCGCCGAGCAATTTAATTTAACTGACGATTGTACTAACTTGAACCCTATTTAATATGATATATTTATATAGATTTGAGGTCAACTTACATTAGATTAAAATTATTTCTTCATACGAACTTTCATCCACTACTTTAGACCTTTAGGGGATAAATTTAGAATTTTTTTAGTATTTGCCTAAGTCATAACAGCTGAGCAAATTTCTCGAGGCTCAGTAGTTTGGACTGTGCGTTCGGTGGTTTTAAAGTACCAAGAACAATAAAAATCGGTGATCAAAATCGCTCTTATTGACAAAGTATCAAGAACGTATAAGTATGTAAAATTACAAGCCCATCAAATTCTCAGGTGGTTCATTTACATAATATTGTTTTATCCGCTTCGTGCTTTCAGAGCTCCCTTAAAAACATAAAATCCCGTTAGCATCCTCTTCGACATAGTAAGTTAGCATTAACTCACGACTTGACGACGTGTGAACACAGGGGGTGAATATGTTGCGAGGTGCGGGGGTGGCCCATCGCGCTCGTATACATAGCCTAGTCCCGCTTTTAGCCCGCGTTTTACATTTATTTTTCATTAGGCAGGCAGCGGTGTAAAATATCGCTCATACGGAGGTAATTTTTATATTTCCGAGAAACGGAATTAAGCTAAATCATCCGTTATACAACCAAAAGTGATCTGTGATGTTTGAGGTTATGCATTTTAATATACCCTTGATGTATTAATCGACTTCTTACGAACTAACCGACAACTTTAACATGATACTTACCACTTATCTTTGAAAATATCCAAATATAATGTTGCTGTCACGTCTTTGGAACACTTTTGACCGGAGATTTTGTATGAGTATAATATATTATCATGATGATGATGATTGATGGAAACACAGTAACTTACAATCATCATAATTGTATGCTTAATGTGTGACAAAGGACTTCTATGAATTAAATTACCTCCACAAGTCTCCCTGAAGTCCGGACAGCAGTCACCAAGTTTCAAGCAGGCGTGGTCGCAGTAGCAGGGCTTGTCGCTGACGTCGTCTATGATGGCGTTCTGGTGCGCCTTCTGCACCACGCAGGAGCTGTCTCTGCCGGGGCAGCAGAGGTTGGCGTCCCGGCAGGAGTTGGCACAGCAGTAGCCGGCTAAGTAGACCGCGCTCGCGAAGCAAATCCAGTAGCGAAGCATTGTTAAGTTTGTTTCTAAACACGATAAGGAATTTCTGACCTTGATACTAGGCTTAATACAATTTGGCAGTATTATCTGTAACAAAGAGACGCAAACATTACAAACAATGTTACATACCGTGGCCACAGATATTGCAAATGTGGGTATTATGTATCCTATCCCTCAGGAACTATTGTCAAGGATACAGAAGATAGGATACATTATTCCCGAGGGATAGAAAAATGCTTACTATAAAACCTACATTTAAATTATCGGTTGCTATGGTGATGTTATGTTTAGACAAGAACATCTTCTTGACTCCTACCTACCTATAATTCGAAGTTATTGGACGCGGAATCGAATTACAAAATAAATCAACGAGGAAATTGAGCAAACGAAGGCGTGCGAAGCCGCGGGAAAAAGCTAGTAAATAATGTATATTTTTTAATTTAATGCCATCAATGTAAAATTATCTATGCATGTAAATAGAACGGGTGAGCTCGATAAAGTTATCAACGGGAACTGGTTTCTGACCCTCGAGCCTCGGGTCTCGGGCCTCGGGTCTCGGGCCTCGGGGTAACGAACTCGGGCCGGGGTGAGGCCGGTGATAAAGGAAGTGGCAGAGTTAAAGGGCGCGATGATAAGCCTACAAGTGTACAGTTGAATGAAGAGAGAAAAATATTGTTTTGAATCCAACTATAAATATTTGAGATATAAAACTTGGGGTAGGCCTAACATGAGAGAGAAAGACTTTTAAAAATTCTAGGCCTGGAGCAGCCCTACCCACAAAGCAAACAGTTAGTTCATTATTCATCAGACAGTTTATAATATCGCTAGTGAGATTTGAAACTAACGATTTTTACGGTGGCAAATATATCACTAGGATGACAGTTAACAAATAAACGGAGTTGGTTAAATTACAGGTTGAACGGGTGTCATAAATTACATGGTAGACATTTTCTCGCGTTGTTTATGAGCATACATTTTTAAAGCATCAGCGTAAAAATGGCGGCGTCGTTAGACGGCTCTCAGTAATCAAATTGACATGTGACATCCGCTGCTAAACAATTTATACAAATCACAATACTGTATAATGTAAACATGGAAAATATTCACACGGATACGTTTATGGATTTTCAATTTATAATAAATCAAAAATTGATTGAATGAGTGAATATATAGAAGTATATACGTAAATCCGGACGATATTTTTATTATACTCATAACTAGCTGATACCCACGGCTTCGCATGCCTATCCAATTTTCCAAGACAATTCCGCGTATAATAACTTCGAATTCTAGTTGATGTGAAAAAGTTGTTGTCAAAAAATGAAACGTTACCATGGCAACCGATATTGTTAACAACGGTCTCTTGTACCTCGGGATTAGTTTTATTTTCGGGATATAAGTTACCTAAATACCTAACCCATGAGATTTTCTGTATCCCTGACAATGTGCTTGAGAAATTTCAAAATGATCGGTCGAGTTAAGAAGCTAAAGTGAAACAAACAAACAATCTCACATTAGCATTTACAATATTAGTAAGGATAATAGTTAACAGTGATAATAGCAATAGGCAAGATGCAGGTTTTGGTACAGACGTGATGATTTTAGATGATGATCATGCATTGCAAGATATCGTGAAAACATCATTGGAGATTTTCAAACATCTAAATGATGTCTGTTAATAACGTAACTTCTTACGTGTGTCAACAAAGAGACACCCTTAGCTGTTGGTGATGATTATAGTATAAAGAAATGAAATACGACAAATAACAAATAATTTGTAGTATTTCTTTGTAAGTTCGACCTTATAAAATCTTAGGGCGTTGCTAGAATGCACATTTCTTCCGTCTACGTGTAGGTATAACTAATTCAAAGGAAACGGACGACGATAACTTAATCCTGCTTCCCGTTCAGTTCGTCCCTACAGATCTGTGCTTAGTACAACGCTTAACTAAGCACCGGAACCTCGGAAGTATTAACTATGCTGTTTGATTTGAAGATTTATGTTAGGGTCGGATTGTATACAGGTAATGTTATTTCATATATATTTCTTATACATAAAGTAACATCACCTATATACTTTAACGGAATGGAGATAAGCGAGGAACCGAAGCTGTGTGTACCTTTTCCCCAGTGTCTGTTCATCATTGGATCGTATCATCGAGGGCGACGCGGAAAGTGTGCGTGCGAAATACATTTGACAATATCGCTCGGTCAGTCCAAAAAATAATTCGCAGTGTAAATGGTTCAATTTAAAAATATGTCTAAACGTCGCGAGGACAAAATAAAACCAACGCCAATACGCACTTTAACTTTTAAGTGAATACCGCCAGTAATTTCAGAATTACGTTCGTTGATTTTAAAACTCAGAGCGTTTTTAATTAGGAAATGAACCCTCCAATTTAATTGAGTAGTACATTCAGTATTCATTACGCTACCAACTTCCCTGGCGTTCTCGAATTATTGATCGAAATATTAGCGGCCTCGGAATATTCATTGCATAGCGGACCGAGTCATAGGAGATAGCGGATTGTACAGGTGAAATCAAATTTAAAAACTCTTTAATGAGGCTAGATATCTGATCTGAGATATCTGAGATATCATCCCAACAGCTTGATTTTATTATGATCTTGATTTCTAAAAGCATGTGGCTCTTCCATTTAATTTTTTTATCCGCAATATCACTCGATAGTGCGACAATAATTACAACTTAAAGATGCCAACTAATGGTGTATAATCGGATGAGAAGACAGACGTTGGCATGTTATTCCATTGCCCTTCCTTATTCCCTTGCAGTAGACATTGTGATCAGCGCTCAGAATTTGGTCATGTTTTGATTGAGTTTACTTTTGCTTTAACTAAGTTAAGCTGTAAGTAAGTGTTGGGCAATGGTTAAATCTGTAATCCACTAAGGTTATTTTCCTATGAGATGATATTTAGCATGCCTAGACTAGTAATAGTTGGGAAAATTTCAACTGTCTAACTATCCCGGTCCATGAGATACAGCCTGGTGACAGACGGACGGACAGCGGAGTCTTAGCAATAGTATCCCGTTTTACCCTTTCGGTACGGAACCCTAAAAAGGATTTGTCTTTTTCCTATCTATCTCGTCTCCCACTCATCTTTACATACTTTCCTTATTAAAAAGGATGGGAAGGGGAAGAGGACCTGAATTAGGCCTCCGGCACCTCACTTGATAGACGAAACGCAAACTTCTTGTACTACACGCCTGCATTCTGTGAGCTTGTGGTATTTCACCGGTTTGTTCATTGTGCAACAGTTGTTGCGGGCTCTACCACTGTTAGAAATTTACAAATATTAACTTCCGCTATTAACTTGACGTTTGTACTTTGTGTAATTACCCACGAATGTAATGTTGGGCTCAACTCATTTAATATGGAGGTATGAATTTGAAGTGCTATCGCGTACTGATTTCATGTATATTTTGGATTTATAAATCAGCCTCTTGTTATGGTACTGTTAATAAAATAATGTTTATTTCAAAATGACTTGACAGTAATACATTACGAAGTATTTCAGTATCAGGAAAATATGGATTTCTCCCATGTTCCCATGTCGAGCTGGTTTTCAGCCAAGCCTCTTAATTAAAGTCCTTTAACTATTAGCCCAATACAAAACATTGATACTTTCGTTTGTTCGTTTGGATTTGAAAGATATGTAGATTTTTAATTTGAATCTGGTACGACGTACCGTGTTAAGCGATAATAGGTTTCGGCACAGGGAAGGCGTTGGTAACGTATTCCTAATACTAAACCATCATCGCCAGTTAAAGAGTGTTTTGCTCTTGTTGGTGGAGCAATCTCCCATACTCTCTGCAGTGGATTTTTCAACACCATGTATCAATGACACAATACTGCGATATGCTACAGGATGTTCAGAGACGGAAATCTGTATATAAAAACATTTTTTTTGTTCGCTCCCACAGTGTGAACAATACCTTACCAACTGAAACAACAACTTGACAAGTTGAGAATTTCGAGTTAGTACATGCAAAATGTATTACAGTACATTAAGCAATAATAAAATTGGCTCGTTGGGATCACGGCTTCGTTGTCGTCGGCAGACGGCTTTGAATTACACAGAGCGGTATATTTTACGCGTGGCTCATTACAAGGCTCTTTGGTGTCGTAAAGGGCTCCGAAAATTGTGCCTAAAAAGATTGTGTGTGTGTGTGTGTGTGAAAGAAGAAATTGTATTGTTATACATGAATAGAGAACACATTTTATAAGTTTCTATGGATATTTGTATATTCCGTACACATATAATACAAACATTTTTCTCCCTGACCCTTTACCACATAGCTTTGGTACAGCACGACCGTAGTCCATACTTGGACATACGTATGAATCTAAAAACATATTATCGCTAAAACTAAAATGTATTTGCAAAGTCGATTTAAAGGCAAGTTAGCTCATACATATTTGTCAATGAGCATCATAGTATATAAATCACATTTATCTCTTGCTTATAATTTATCAAATAAAAGAGGTTAATTTATATAAATTAAGCCATTAATGCCTTACATTTTTAGTGTATGCCGAAACAAGGTTCTTATGGTATACACGTCAGCTAGAAGAGACCTTACAAAAGAGGTCCTAAAAAGGATCCTTGTGAAACTCCCCTAGATGTGTCAACGTAGATCACAATTAAAAATTACAAATAAATAAACTTTTATGATAACTGTGGCGCTCGACTCAAAATCACTGAACAGTGGAATATGCACAAAGAAAAGTTGATTCAACTGCAGAAGAGTTTCGTACTGTAGCGTCGCGAAAGTTTTACGCTTTCATAGTTCTCCATTGAAACTATGAAGTTAAACGCGCACCTTTCATCGTCTGCGTATTGTGTTTACTTCTTCAACTTTACGGTATAATATTTAGTTTTGGAATCGTCGATTTTTATTTGGATTTGACTTCTGAATAATGATACAGGAGGTTCGGAGATCGACGATCTGGTAAAGGTAGTTGGTACACTTCCGCATTCTAAAAAAAGTGTTTTGCTTTTATAAATTTAATTTAGGTGATATTTCAGCGGCTCTCAATTGGAACGTAATAACAACTTGGAAATTTGCCATGAATTAAATTAACTATAAATGAATGCATTAGAAACTACAAAAGACAAAATATAACTTCAAAATTGATTTGGAATTGGGAAAATTTGTTAATGATTTGGGTATAAAAGCAAGAATGATTAGAGACTGGGGTAGATTTGTTAGTAGAATTGTTAGTATTTATTGTGATGCCATATAACTTAACCTACATATACACTATATGTATACATATTTATAACTGATTAGGATTCGAAAGAAGACAGGAAAGTTTGTTGATATTTGGCAAAATATTACCGAAATCTACAATCCACAGTGGTAGAGCCCGCAACAACATCTGTTGGACGAATGAGCTCGACCGGTGACATTACGACCTCACAGAAGATAGACGTGAAGTAGAAGTATTCTGCGTTTCAACTGATGAGAGATGCCGGAGGCCTGATTGCAGTCCTTCTTATTCTTTTTTAATAAGGAAAGAATGGATAGGGAAAGATGATGTGACGAGAGAGGGATGGACAGGAAAAGGTAATATCTTTTCTATGTTCATTGAGATAGGAAACGCTTTTGCAACTCTTTTGCTTGTTGCGGATGTCTATGGGTAGCGGCCAGTTAATATCAGGTGAGCGGTGGGCTTGTTTGCCACCTTCACATTGTATAAAAAGAAAAAATCTCTAACTTTCGCTTTAAATCATGCGTGTGTGTAGATTCATTAGGAAGGAACATAATTTATTGTTTTTAATTAGTTTTATCGAATTTATTTCTATAAAATATATTATCAACTTAAATCAGTTAAATAGATTAACATATACCGTGAGATGGGTCGCGGCGTGCATCTATCCCATGTTTACGAGGGCACCATTAAGATGCTGATCTCCTGAGAGGTACGGCGAGCTTTTATTGACTCGACGATAAACCCCGGCGGGTGGGTGCGCGATAAAAGTGGTTGTAAAGATTTGCGCACAACTTGTCGTCAACTTTGTTACATATGCAACGAAAGTCGTATAACGTGTATCTGTTAAGATATATATTTATATGGCATTGTTGTGCCCCGCGGTTTCACCCGCCGTGCAATTTAATTAAAACGAAATCATTTTACCTACATCCCACATAAAGGATTGCAGACAGAACTTTTCAATAATTAATATCTTCAACATGTCAAATGTATGTTAAGCCCTATTTAATATGATTGGTCATATAGATCTGAGGTCAACTTACATTGGTGTATTAAAAGCATCGAAACTGTCCATTTTTGAACTTTATTTATAAACTTTCAATCATCATAATTTTACAAATCATGATATAATAGTTAACTAAATCTTCAGCCAATTTAACTGAAAAGATATTTTGTAGCATTTTCATCGAACAAATGTTCGACGTGATTCTTGAAATTGATATAACTTTTTTATTTATGAACTGATTGAAATAAAACAATTTAACAGCATTAAAGTTTAGGTGAGGCTTACCACAATACATTAATAAAAACCGCATTCAAATCGGTTTAACCGTTTCTGAGATTCGCGCGCACAAACACACAGACAAACAGACAAAAAATCTAATAATCATTGTTTTAACATAATACGTTAAATTTATAGAAAATAATAATAAATAACAATCAGCCTTTTTTTAGTATGTTTATGTACCCACTACAGGGACACAAGCCTCCCCCCGAGAGAGGGAAGGAGCCGCAACCCACCACGCTGGCCCAGTGGTGGATGTCACATGTGTTTGAAAGTTAAACGACTGGGTTCGAACCCGCGACCTACACGTACGTAAGTCGGGGCCTATACAACGGGGCCATAACTGCTCGTTGAAATTTATAATTTATAATTTGAAAAAAAAAATCATTCGACACCATTGTCCGACCTTCATGAACGTAGTTGAGTTTTAATGGCTGATGTATGAATGAATGATAAATCAAGCTAAATTATTTAGTTGCAATATAAGTTAATAAATAGCACATAATTTATCTTCGACTTTACCTTTTGAACGAGATCGTTAATCTTGCTCTAGTTGAAGGAACGTAACGAATTTACTTTGAAAGCGTAAGCGAAGTAAAACTAACCTTATTACTTAGTGCGCAATGTTCAAAACATTTCAAAGCATAGACTTATTCATTATAGCATGCTATGATATTTGTTTACGCGGTTTTATGCTTTAAGATTATTGTAGTAAAGATGTAAATACAATAACAAATTTATTTAGTGTGGTTTTGATGGGAGTATTTCATGATTTGTTCATAATTGTTTTATTAATTTCGTTGACTAGAACGTTATTTATTATGTTTAAAGAGAATAGGATTTGAATTTGATTAGATGATAGAGTTGGACTAGTTTCATTTGACAAAAATGAATCGTTGTTATTAATAATATCCATACAACGTAATTTCATTAGATGACATGGGATGGATTGTTGTGGCGATGTTATTTTTTCTTATGGTAGAAGGTGGCAAACCAGCGAGCAGGTCACCTGGTGTTTGGTGACCGCTACCTATAGACATCCGCAACAAGCGAGCAGGTTGCAGATGCCTTGCCTACCTTTGATGGCGGGAACAGGCAGGAAAATGGATGTTTCCTTTTCCCATCCATCCCCGCTCCCTCTATTCCTCTTCCCCTTTCCATCCTATCCTTGATGAGGACTGAAATTGGGCCTCCGGCACCTCATTCATCAGTCTACTTCTACTTGACGCGTGTCTTTTGTGAGGTCGTGGTATTTCACCGGTCGAGCCAACACATTCGTGCATCAGATGTTGCGAGGTCTACCACTGTTAAAGACTACGACAACTAAAGCAGGTCTACGTCTAACAGTAGATGGATTTTGGCTGACAAAGGGATATGTCGACACGTTAAGGATCGACCTTCCTCGATCTCAGTAGAAATACTTTTTGGTGCAGGGATGACGCAAACAAATTTTTGACGGTGAGAAACGAAGCCGAAATTCTGTTTTAAAAGTTAATTTCCCAAAACCATTAGAGCCCTGCGTAACGGTAATAAACAGCGTGCGGTGAATATATTTTACAACGCGTAAAGTTGACGCCGCGCAGTGAAAATGTTCATTAAGTTTTGACGATGTTGATTTATTAAGGCGCGGAACTCGTGCCTAATTTATGTGCGATTCATATTTAATACATAAAAGTAGCCGTGTTCTGAAACATTCTATATCACGGATTAGTATTCCGATCTACTCCTTCATAGTTAGCAATGATACTTCTCTGAGATGAGTTTTGAGTTGAGCTGATGAGTTTTGTGAACGTCCAAGACATAACCAATACGCTCAGTACCTAATGTTCAAACAGACACTCTGAAAAGATCACGATTACCTACGACTTTCTCACAATCAGTATATTTATCTATGCATGTCTTCACTTTTATAAAGAGCCCAGTTATTCTTTTACTTTACGTTGCGATTCAAAACAGAACACAGTACATTCGTCAATTACTTTCTAGTATCTAAAATAGGTTTCGAAGTGTTTAAATATGCTTTTACTTAAAAGATATTGCTGGCAAACTCTTCCCCTTCCTCGGCTTTAGCGCCTGTGTGTCGTGCAGTTAAGATAAGCATTAAACAAGACGGTTGCGGTGAAGCGATTGAAGTGAGCTCGTAAACCCTCTAAGGATTATCTCCTAAGTGCATTCGGAACGTTTATGTAAACAGGAACACTTGTGCGGATGCGATGCTAACATTTGTTTTAATGCTTCGTAATGAATGATGGCGTTCATCTCCTGCAAATTATCTTCCTCGATTGTTGATATCTCTTTTAATGTTTTGAATAAGTCGCCATTTTAGACTGAATGAAACACTTTTCTTGCAGTACAGTACAGTCTACAGTAATCCGCCCCGGCTTCGCCTGCGTAGCATTAATTACGTTGATCCAATCACTACCAAACATATCAAAGTCACCCGCTAGGCCAATGTAAAGGTTCCCTAAAATTTTTATCGAAATGGGTACGGCTGTTTCTCTCTTAACTCTATAGGGAACATATCGCCTTTAATATACATAAATAGTGCGCAAACTTCAGACAGATTTGAATATTAAGACGATTTAGAAAGAGATCCACTTCAACATTCTTTTGTGGAGTCCAATTTTATATTTGAATTAAAAAATGAAGCGACCGCAAAAACTTGTAACGAGAATCCTTCTCTAAGCTATTGTGGCAGCTTCTTCGTATTATGTTCAAGATTCGTTGCTGAACTGAAGGTCGGCCGGCAATCTTATTAAGGGGATGAAACGTTTTAGGTCGACTCCAATAATCCTTGATTTGGGAATTTGAAATCGTATATACGTTTATTGTAATTTCCATCATCGTAACATCCTGGGTATAATAATAATGCTCTAATATAAAATAATGTATTGGTGTAGTGGTATATATGAATATAGATGTGAAGTTGCGGCGAGGCGTATTCAATCAAAAGGCCCGTGTACACTGACATAACTGTCACTGGAATCCAGGATCGATGACAGGGCTGCGGCCGTAATTACAGCCTGTCCGTGCTATGTGTAACCTCAATTAGATGGATTTTTTTAGGTCAAGGACCTTACTGACTGTATTGAAAATTTAGATGAATCGGAACCAACCTGAAGTATGTATGTGTTCGCGATTTATCCCTCGTTAATTATATATTTATGATGTAATTACGAAAATACAGAAATTTCTGGCTGCTATGCTATTAAGCTGGCTATAGTTAGCGGCATCGCGCGCATTTAACAGAGGCGGCAGTAATTGACACAGTTGGTCTGCTCTTTGCTCGGATAACGAAATTAGTGCTGAACTTCCTCCAACCGCTCAACGGATTCGAGTTGCAGAGCTTTAAACTGCGTTAGTAAATTGTTAATAGAATTACCCACTTCATTTGTTTTTTAACTTTTCTAATTTGTTGGAAAGCACTCTTTATCTTATCTGACGAAAAATTAAATGCAGCAATTACTGAAGTAGCTCGAATGATTGTGTCTCAACACTAGTGAGCGGGCTATGACTAAACTTTACATTAAATAGTTATAGATTGGCCAAAATGTAATGATTAGAGAAAAAGTGGCAGCGTTGGTAAGGGACGTCCAAGGAGAACTTATATCGATCAGAATAGTGACATATTAAAGAAGGGCGATATATAGAGTACCCGTAACCGACGAGCATGTATGTATGCGTGTATCAGGATCGCGCCAAATGGAAATCCATAATCTCTCCGTATTCCGATTATGGACGTGAGCGTAGCTTTTTTTTCTAAAAAATTTAATACGAAACTATAATATGTTAATAAATACCACACTAATTAAAACGGCTTTACTCACACGTGGTTCGGTGTATGTACCGACTAGTTTCGAGCCCTTCGGAGGCTCTTCCTCAGGGTGAGTGGTCACTCAACTTGAGTGCGAGGCGCGCTGCGACCGCGAACTTATGCCAGCCCCACTCACCCTGAGGAAGAGCCCCCGAAGGGCTCGAAACTAGTCGGTACATACACCGAACCACGCGTGAGTAAAGCCGTTTTAATTAGTGTGTTAAAATATGTCTCATGAAAGCTTAAATAATGTTAATAAATACTTTTATTGTTTCTGGTATACTTCGTAATCTAAAATTAGTACAAACGATGCGAACGAAACCAATTTTCCCGAAAGCTTCTTTCGACCGACGAAACAACTGAAAGTGAACAAACTCACTAAATCCATTAACTAATTGCCTAAGCTTTATATCAAGTTATTTAAAGTATGATAAGTAAATTTAAAGTCGCATCGTCACATACAAACAATCAAATACACGA
>JWHW01051528.1:14860-43664 GCA_000931545.1 Papilio glaucus | reverse complement strand
AGACAGAGAAAGAGATGAAAGGAGGCAGAATTTCAGAAATCTAAAACAGAACTTATTTGATTTCGTTCGTCTTAAGTCAAAGACAGACAGTTGTATGATCCAAAAAGATATATAAATGGGGATGATATTTTCAGTAAAGTCACATGTGTAAATGTACTCTATCATTATTTCATATCGTCCAGTATTTAAGCCAACATAAAATTTACATGCTAAGATGACTTTAGCTGATCTTAGCCAATTGGCAGACACAAAGTAGTAAACAATCAACAGTATACCCTGTGTACCGCAATGATCATAAAGCTAAGCAAGCGACAGTCCCACTTAGCGTTATAGTCTCGCCCACAATAAATTCACGGACAACGCGCCAATACTGCGAAGAGCTTTCGACCGGTGGCGCAAGATGTAAGAACATAGCGATTCAATTAAATTATATTGAATTTAAGAAATTTCGATGTTTCATATTCTGTAGGACTCAGACTTATCAGACAGACAGACGTATATAACTTGGCAGAGGAAATGGAAAGGATTTCACAAAATATCGGCACGAAGCATTTATACTTGTTTCGTCTTATTGTTATTGTTTCGGTGACAAGACTCCTTATACAAAATCATCTTAATTAAATTTAGAAGGAAATAACTTTTTTACCGGACTAACCCTGTTTTACACGGGTATGTATGTATGCATAAATGTAAGCATCCGTTCCATTGTGACCTTCTGCAGGCTAAGTAACTTGACGGATTTTGAGATTGAGGTTTTATTGGATTCGACTAAGATTTCGGATTTATCTCCCAGAGGTCATAATTTATATGGTGATGTGATGAATAATGGTAATTTCATACACAAAATCACAGCAGTCAGGTTTTTTAAATATATCTATTACTTGTTGTTTACTAAGATGTTTGATGAACTCAACATAAGGTGAACGGTTTATTCGGTAACGTCTTTCCTTCTATAAAAGTTGAAGTCGTGACTAAAGAGGTGTATTCAAAGCTTCTTCAAACCTTATTCTGGCTAACTTATAGACAGTCATTCAATCGCATTCATGATTAAGGATATATCGTGCATAAATGTAGAAAAAAGTAACTTGATTCTAAAAACTACATAAATATCTACTAAAGAAATATCAATAGGACCTAAATTTAGAATCGTCTGTTGTATGAGAGACAAAGTTTAAGTACATTGAGTAACAACCGTCAGATTGGTGCTGGGAGGATCGTGCTGGCTCGATATAATGACGTATCCGTTCACAAAGAGAGTCGCAACGCTTCAATTACTTGCAGTGCACAGCAGCTGAAGTGAGCTCGAGTCTGCTAGAGGAAGCACAGTCGCACGCTTACTGAACCATGCCGAAACGTTTGTCGATCATGCGCTCTGTTTGACGTCGACTCTGGTATTTACGGAAAGGAATATCTTTCTCCTTAAAGCTGCTGGTACTACTTAACCTAGCTCTTTTATTGCTCGCCTGGCGTTCGAATCCGAAACGTAATTTGTTTGATTCGTTTACTAAATCACAACTTATTAGCTATCTCTGTCTACATCAGGGTTAAAGACATAAGATTGTTGGGCCTAAGTAATTAAATTAAAATTATATTGTAAACGCACGCGTTTCATAGTAAGCGAGTTCGGACATTCCGTATCGCACCTTTTCAATGAAAAAGGTGGCAAACGTATAACAGCTCGCCTAATGGTATTGTTTTTCATCTATGCTGCCTTTATGTTCTGGAACAAGATTGCTGCATCAGGAGTCTCGTCGCTATTATATATAGAATAGAACATCAAAACATAATAAAAAGAAAATGGCTTCCACTCAAAATTCTTATAAAATACTAAGCAATTTGTTACTTTACTTGAAAACTCTTTACTTGTTAAACTTTACAAGAATTTGTTTAAACTATAGCTAAAATTTATAATTATAATGGTCCTTCAGCTGCCGGAATGGCGGCAAGTCTGTATACAAAGCGAAACCAACGCCAAGCTTCTCCGCGGTACAGTCACCGCCTAATAAATTCACGGCTAACGGAACCTATTGTTGCGGAAAGCTTTTAGCGACAGCCTTAAGCGAGAAGCGGCAGCGGGTGCAGATGTTTTAAAATTACATAAATTCCGCACTATTACACAGCCCAAACTACTGGGCCTAAAGACTTGAAATTTTTGAGATTTCTGTTAGGTAGGCTAACACTAAGAAAGGATTTTTTCAAATTCATCCCCTAAAGTAGTGGATGAAATGTTGTATGGAGAATTAATTTATACCAATGTAAGTTGGCCTTATATCTATATGATTACAAATTTTAAATAGGGATCAGCTTAGGCTGGGCTGACTTCGTTTAAATTAAATTGTACGGCGGAGAAACCGCGGGGCTCAGCTTGTTACTAATATAAGTATGGATATAGAACGCAGTATGTATGTGAAGTGTAAAACATTAAATATCAACAGATATAGAGCCCGCCCGCCCGCAACAGATACAGACAATATCTGTTGCACGAATGGGCCGACTGGACGGGCGTGAAATAGAAGTATTCTGCGTTTCGTCTGATGAGTGAGATGCCGGAGTCCTAATTTCAGTTCTCTTCCCCTTCCTACTCTTTCCTCATAAGGATAGATTGGGAACGGGAAGAGAATTGGACGGGGAGGGGTTAACGGGGAAAAAGAAATATTTTTATTCCTGTCTACGCCCTCCGCTATCCATTAAAAGTACGCAACGCATCTGCAACACATGTGCTTGTTGCGGATGTCTATGGATAGCGTTCACTTAACATCAGGTGATCCGCTTGCTCGTTTGCCACCTTATTACATAAAAAAAGACTCTTTTGATACGGATCGTCTAAAAGCTAGGGAGATTCAAAATTTCACGATGAGATATTTACATAATACCCCAATACATGTACTTTTATCAACACAATAACATAACTTTGTGAAAGGTAAAAAAAATAAATGCGTAAATATTTCAAATAAATACTTGTGACCCGCCCCGGCTTTGCCCGGGTAGCACTAATAATGTTGATCTTATCGCTACCAAACTTCACTATACAATATGAATATTCCCTGAAGATTTAATTGAAATCGGTCAAGCCGTTTCGGAGTCTATAGCGAACCATACACACATCGCCTTTTATATATGTATGAAGATATATGTAGTTCATATTCATACATTTTTTTAAGAAATAATTTCAGTTATAATTATTTAATTATGAATAATATCTTACCTAAACTAAAGTAAATTTTAACAACTTTAAATTATATTTTTTTACTTAGTAAAAATAAAAACCTGTACCCAATTTACATTACAAAAAAAACGAAAATTACGACTAAGGTTTATCACATAAAAATATTTATTATTTATTAAACTCATAGCATAACAAATCCCTTTTACCGAATTCCTTCGACAAATCGCTTCCGCCCGCTCCGAGGTCCGAAATCAGAAATATCCCTCACGCTGGGTAACGCAATATCCGGCCCCCGAGAATTCGGGATAGCCTACTTCGCTTCAGATATTGTTAAGAAACGTCGAAGCAAAAACCTCTTTAAGCCTTCCACAATAGCTGATACGGCCTTATTAAGTTGTTCAAGGCTATTGATGAACTAGTTTCTTCAATATTCTATGAAAGGGATATTAGGTTCCATTGTTAACTTAAAGGGTAAAGTATCAAGGTCATGTATTTATAAGGGAAGGGCAATATACCAATGTAAGGGTAAATTATCTTTGAATGAAATTCATAGGTTTTTCTGAATATTTCAGGGCAGAATTGTTTTATACATTTAGTTCTATTTGCGAGCGCGATAAAATATGAAAAAATTGTCCGTCACGAGGCGCCCACCGGATATGAACCATTGCAGCGATTCTCCAAATTCCTAATATATAAAAACAAATGAAAAATATGGAGTAAAACAAAAAAGAGGTTCGTAATTCAAATTAGCATATTTTAATTATATTATTTATTATACTAATAGAAAATAGTATCGCACACACGCAAAGTTGTCGGTAAAGTAGAAGCAGCGTCATGCCGTTAGAGCGTCACGCCGTTTGCCGTCACGGCATGCTGGCCGATTTTACTGCCGAGGCGCGCCTGTAGAAGTTTCACATCAATAAAAATCAATCGCCGCATGTACATATCCGTACTTAAAACCCTGTCTACCTCTTTAATGGTCAGGAAGGTTTGTATGAAAGATAATGTTTGAAAAATCGTACGTAAGTAAAAGTTAATATGTGAGTCGAAAAATGTTACACGACATTTTGCATTTTGCCGTCACTTATCATCAAATGAATCGCTCGCTCGCCTTCCATAAAAATATACAGTGTGGACTACGGTCACACTTGTTGCTATTACAAAATAGAGGTGCTGCTGGAAACTATTTAAGTCTCTTTATATTTGACCATATGAAGTGTATTAGCCGTGCGAAAGAGGGCGTTGTTATTAATTATTGAATATTTGTTGCACGCTCCGCTTGTCCGGTGCGCCACTCACTCTTCGGTATTAAGCAAGTGAACACATCTCTGCGTTTTATTTATGAACTTATTTCCATAACATTACAGTTGTACGTATATGATAATTCATTACGTTTTCATCAGTATCAATTTTAAATCTTAGTCGCTCTCGCTTCATGCTATGACTTGGAGCTGCGATATTTTTTTCGCGGTACCTACAGCAATATCCGGCCTCGACGGCGCTCGAGATCGTTTTCAGTTCGAAATCAAGATGCTTCAAAATTGAACTCTTTAAAGAACTCTTAAATGTCGACAATATTCATCTAAATAGATTAAATTTAAGAATTTAATTCGAAGAACACTTAAAATGTTATTAATTGTGCTTATTTTAATACCAGTCGCTTGTAATGGCCTCCGATTGTTAATATAACAGTTTCGTTGAGGGTCGTAATTAATAAAGATAAAGAAATTAAAGACTTTTTTGGATGAATTGTTTTTGGTATGAAAAATACACATCCGTTGTGACCGAAGTATCACTTTAAATTGGACAGTGTCTTAACAGTTTTATTTTCGGGATAAAGGGTGTTCCATGTCATGTTATAAACCCCTGACAACGTGTGTGCAAAACTTCACGGTGATGGGTCGAGTAGTTCGAAGTCAAAGCTATATAGGATCGCACATAACTGACTATCATTATCATCTTCCTGCCTTTTTCCCATCTGTCTGGGTTTGGAACATTATATTCTCCTCTTCCATATCCCTCTATCAGCCATCATATCTGAATTCACATCCTTCTTCATGTCATCTCTCACACAATCCATCCATGCTTTTTTCGGTTTTCCTCTACGCTTGTAACCATCCTCTGCATTCTCTTCTTCCACGTTCATTACTTTATACGCTATGTGCCTCTCATCCCTCTACATAACATATAACATCCACCTGCCGTAACAGACTCCTCTGTTCTGATATATGAAGAATAATGTTAGTAATGTATCACGAATGAAAGATAAATGTTTATTTCTTTCAAAAATATCTGAGAGTGATTAGTGTGGGCCATCGGAGTTCACGCGTTCAATGGCCAGGCTGTCATCGTTCTCTGTTACAATTAATTTATCTACACGAGATATTCGTCTATAGTTCACTGGCTGGATCACTGGGGCACGATAGTCCAGGGTTCACATAACAGCTTCGCGCTATTGACAAAATCAATTATGAAAACGGCCGGAACCTGGGCTAGAGCTCCTTTGGTGTTATGGATTTGTGGGCGATAGCGGCTAATTAGACGGTTATTACCATAACCGTCACTTTAACAATATAAATTTGCCTTAGTCTTTTTTTTTGCTTTGGGGGATATACACTCCTAGACGAACTTATATTATAATAATATCCTGGGACATTATTCACACACGGCCATCTGATCCCAAACTAAGCAGAGCTTGTACTATGGAAAAAAGATAACTGATATACTAAATATACTACTTTTCTTTTGTAAATACATACTTAAATAGATAATTACACCCAGACTCAGGACAAACAGATATGTTCATGCACACAGATGTCTGTCCTGGTTTGAAATCGTACCGAAGACCGCCGCAAGTCTTCGGTTCGAAAAGTATCTTACTAACCACGTCAACCGGCCCGTCAAGTTAAATAGTGTGTATTTCAGTAATGTAACGATTTGAGCGCGATGCAAACGAGTGCGAACATCACGAACTTATTACAAACCATCAGCTGGACATCCTCGAGCTCGGTCAATTTTTTTATTCTATTTTAAAGGATAACGTGATAAGATAATCTGACGATTTCAAGAAGCCGAAGTAACAGGAATCATAAATAAATACTGTCGACCCTTTCCCCACCGCTAAATGGCAAATGTCATGTAAGCCTTTTTTTCCATCTCATCTTTAAAATCCAATAGCTACCCATGACCTTCGAGGATGGACAAATCTAGCATCGTCAGCTCCCCTGCTATAACAATACCCGCAACCGACGGGCTACAGCGTGCTAACACCCTGTCAAATGGAAATACGTAATCTCTGCTTACCCTCTGAGTTACGGGCGTGTTTATAATTAGAAAAAGTGTAAAATATTACTGACTAGCTGTTGCCCGCGGCTTCGCACGCATTCGTTTCTACCTTACCACGCTTGAAATTTTTTTAAGATGATTCCGCGTATAACTAATTATAGGTGTGTTCAAAAGTTGTTATTGTCCCATAATATTACCATGGCAACCGAGTTTTATTCATTACCTCACTTCATTGCCAGTACCCCTGACAATGTGAGTGTATAATTTCTTAGTTGTTGACTTTTTAAGGAGTTAAAGCGTGACAAATTAACATTCGCATTTATAATAGTTAGGATTAAAGTGTACAACTCGATAGACAGGAACTTTGCCTCGCAACGGTTATTTGCGGGTCGCATATGTTCTCACAAGAAAGCGCTGTCCGTCCCGGTAACCCCTGTCCCCCGAGATAAGAGTTCCCCACCCTCGTTCTATTCTCTAAATTCTCGCATCACCAGATAGCCGTGATTTGGGTCCAATGACCTCGGACGATCGGGTCAACGCTACTAATCATTGTCTCTGCTTATGTACTGATAAACTTAACACATAATGTATATGCCAAGACGAATATCTATATACAAACGAACATAGGTTTGCACTTTTATTTATTTATTGATGGCTGCATTTATATATAATATGTTAATTAAGTAATCGACAACAAATAAATAAAATAAACTACTTCCTTGGTATAAGAATAACAAATAAATAACGAACAGGGTTGTCAATTGTGAAAACAATTTAAAACAAAAACAATCCAACCAAAAAATTAATAAGAACAAGGAAAGCTTCGGAATGTTTTTGTTTTGTTTATGTCAACACGTATTGTTTAAACAAATATCCTTTCGCTAAAGGAGCTAGCTTGGCTCGTTGACTGGGGGATTGGCGGAATGCGGTGAACAATGGACAACTTGTATTTTTTCATTAGCAAACCGCAGGGAGCCATACTTTGTTTCGTTGTGGTTTTGTTTTGTTTTTAAAGAATGAGAATCGGGAACAAAAGGGACTACCGGATGTCTTCCTTTTGTAATTTCGCAACTTGTGTGGTCCATGGAACTTTTGCAAACCTTAATAACTCCTTAAAAGCGACTTTAAAATTTGAATTTAGCCTCATACTTAACGCAGTAATTATGAAAATAATTAGCTTAACTGTACTAGGGTAGACAGTGTCAGTAATCTCGCTTTTCACTGACCACACACTGAATCCATACACCCCAACATCGTGTTACGTTTTACATTCAATATCACGTCTTGTTATTTGTGTGACAATGTTTTAGGTTCGAGTGGGTATTTATTAAAATTAAAATAAACCTTATTATGTACAGAATAAAGAAGATGTTAAAATATAACAGCAACTAGCTCTAACAATGTCGATCTATTACGAACACGTTTAACTTCTATAAAACATTATTTTTAAAGACAACTAAAGTTTTTTCTCTCACAAATCTGATTATACATATGTTGAAAAGCATCCTATCTTTTAGTGTAAATTAACATTTCGAGAAATTTCCTTTCTATTACAATTTAATGATCACATTATTATCAATGGCGTCCACGATAAATACATGTATTTGTTATTGCGTCCGAACCACTAATTTTGATAAAAAAGGAATGAAGAATGAATGAAGATGAATGAGTCATTAATTTCATTCGTTCATTCATAATGAATTTTGAATGTTGTGTTGCCAATGGTGATAGTGGGAATCGATTTGTACCAAATAGTTTTCGCTCGTCGGTTACACTACCCTCTTCTTATATTAGCCAGTAAATTATTTCCGAGCTAGTAAGGTGGAATGGTTCTCTGTTTTTAAAATTCCCACGCAAGACTATGTAGTTAGAAGTATCTTTTTAATTTAAAAATGTGGCAAACGAACTTTTCTCTTGCTATTAAGTGACCTCTCCGCTACCCATAGACATCCGCAACAGGCTGATGAAAAAGGGACAGAATGATATTTGCCTTTCCTATCCATCCCGTCACATCCTCTTCCCCCTCCCATCCTTTCCTTATTAGACAATAGTGGGAAGTGGACTGGACCTCCGGCAACTTATTCATCAGACGAAACGCAGAAGCATACTTCTACTTGACGCCTGTCTTCTGTTAAGTCGTGGTATTTCACTGGTAAAGCAAACCCTTTCATGCAACAGTTGTTGTTGTAACTAGAATTGAGAAAGGTATGCTTCGGTGGTTCGGACATGTTGAAAGGATGAATGAAGAGAGAATAACGAAACAAATTTATGTAGCAAAAGTGAGTGGCAGTGTTGGTAGGGGACGCCCTAGGAGAACTTATATCGATCAGATTAGTGGCTTACTAAAAAAGGCCGATATAAGGAGTGCCCATAACCGACGAACATGTATGTGTAGATGTATGAATGTGGAAGAAGCGAGAGAGTTGTACCAGGATCGTGCCAAATGGAAATATATGATCTCTGCCTAACCCTCTGGGTTACGAGTCTTGAAAAACAATATGTGTAATTTTTATCACCGTCTTTTTGTTTGTTAATGTTTTATTTATATAAGTTGTTTACAGTTAGTGAATCTGTGTGTTTATTCTGGTAACCACCTTTGCTTTGTTACCACAAAACTTTCTTATTCAAACACAATCCCTTGTGTCGTGTACAGTGAAATATAACTTTTGTGTATTTCATTTTGTTGGCGCTGTCATTCAACAACCTACGTCAGTCAGGGCGAGTGACATCAAAGGTTTGTTATAAAGGAACGAGTTGACAAGTCACAAAACAACGACTTCTCAATCTCTTGCGTCGTAGAACAAATAAAATTGAAATTATAATTTACACTTGAAAAAAAAAGGTCCCATGTTGTTTAACTTAAATGAGATGGATAGAGAAAGCATTAGTTACCTTCTTGTCACCGAAATTATCGAGAAATCGAACCTAGGACCTGAGGTTATAACTAGGCTCTAATCGCTAAGCTATTTTTATTTATATTTTTGATTGAATAATTGCATGAAATTTTCTATTACCCTCATTTTAACCAACAACAATTGAAATTATAATAAATATAAATAAAAAAATAACTGTAAACAAGTAACGAATTTTTAAAGATAATTTTTCAATTATAATCCTCTATTTTATTTGAAAATGTCTAAAATTATAATTCATAAATAATTATTTGTAATTCAAAAAATATTAAATCAGGAACAAAAGTAATGTCTTTTCACGTTCTTGATATTATTTGTATTTAAATATTGAGTTATGTTTAGTTTATTTTTAGTTTTTATTGATGTCATAGAATCATTTTAACTGTCAAGATCTTATCTTATCAAAAATTTTTAGGAATGAATCAAATAAAAACTTACATTATAAATATCAGCTAACACACAAACCACAATAACACTTGAAAACTTCGAACCTAAGTGTGAAAATTTATAATCGGTGTAGAAACCGGAACGAGGCTCCGCACACGGAACACGTCCACTCCCCACGACGCTCGGGGGAGGTATGGCGGGATGCGCGCTGCCGAAGCTTTCCTGGTGCAGCGAGTTACAGACTAAAAAATAAAACAGTATATTTCCTTCTTTTTTAAATAGCCGCAACAATGGCCATGTTTCAAATTTAACTTTGTATTATTTTTATAATAAAAGAAATAGGTTGTATTTTTAATTTTAGCGCTCAATTTTAAACCAAATTCGGAGAGTGCACAGACATTGTTCTGCCTAAATTGTTTATATAAAACTCAATAAACTCGGTTTTTAATTATGAAGACTTAACAGTTTGGTTATAGGGAGTTAACTAGGGTCTATGTAATGGTTTAAATTGCTAATTTGAACCATTACATAGAACCGATATATATAAAGTTCGATTATATATATTTTCTTTACTCTGAATTGGTTTAAACCACCTCTTTTTTATTATTTTTAAATTATATATGACACAGTTATTACAAAATAACAAAGCGGGAAACACGTAACTCCTTTTATTCGTGTATATGGTCAGAGCGTAGTGAAAATAAAGTCACGAGTCGTAAAAAAAAGACGGATGCAGTCCCCGACGTCCGCTAATTGAAACTACACGGAGCGTGCTAGAGGTTAACGCCTTCGCGCGCTTTTTTTCGTCGCCTGACAGTTGCCGGTTGCCGCCATGACAGTTGCGGCTACAGCGTACCAAAGCGACGCGATGGATCACCTTTTAAACATTTCATAAACTTTGTTAATGCTCCGTCTTCATAAATCTTTGTTAAGCTAGGCTAATACAGAACTTCCTTGTCTAAGTTTGTTCGGAGTAAAGTTAGGAGACGCCGAGCCCGTTGTTTGTCGCCGTTTTTTTTTATTAAAGTAAATTTGAGCGAGAAAATGTTAAAATAGTCATCCTAGAACGTGGTAAGATTTCTTGATATAGAAGTCTAATGACATTTTTTTTCATGGAACAAGATGGCAAACGAGCAAGCGGGTCTTCTGATGTTAAGTGACCGCTACCCATAGGCATCCTCAACAAGCAGTCGAAGAGTCGCAGATTCGTTGCCTACCTTTGATGGATAGAGGAGGAGGGAAAAAAGGATATTCCTTTTTCTCATACATCTCGTCTCCAATCATCTTCATCTTTCCATGCTATCCTTATTAGGAAAAGATAGGAAGAAGAGGACTGAAATTACGCTTCCGGAAACTCACTCTATACATAGTTCTACTTCACGCCTGTCTTCTGTGAAATTTATAAGAGAAAATCAATAATTGCAAATTTCCATAATGCAAAATCTTTTAAAATTACAAATATAAAATAAGGTGTGTATTTTTAATATTAAGTTAGGTTTTCTATTTCTTTACCAATCAAAATTTTCGACTGGTTTCCGGTTGTAAGAGAAATCTGGTAGAGGGGACTTAGATGCGGTTTCCAGACTTCATACAACTTGGATCCTAAGTTAGAACCAGATGTTGTTAATTTCCGTTTTATTTGTCAGTGAGCAGCGTTGACAATGTCATGTATAAAGATAATATAAAATATATGGGGTTTGCAGGGTTCAAGATCGTTTAAATTCCGTGACCTATTCTTTAAGTTATGGTTCAATTTGGATTTCATGATAGTTGGTGAGCCCATCACTACTTTACAAATAAAGATTCAATAAACCAACCTTAAAAAATCATTTTGTGTAAGCCAGGGTTCGATTTTCCGAAGATAAGACGTTTAAGTTATACCCAGTATATAACTATGCAAACGATCTAAACTCAGCCGCGTCCTCTACATCACTATCTTACCATCATGTCTTCGTTCGTCACAAGATACAATCCGCACCTTATTAGGATCTGTACGGTTACTTCGAACGGTCAAGTCCTGTTTCCTTCAATGGGCTTGGGAGGCGAGGCATTGACTTGCAACTTTTTGACCGCGACACTGAATTGTGATCAACCAATGGTTGATTAAATTAGGAACAGATATCAAGCAGCTCTTCAAATTGGAATACAACAAGATTAAATTGTATTTATTATTTCTAGAAGTATCCGCAGGGGACGAGCGTGTGTGCGTAGATGTATGAATGTAGAAAAGCGAGAGTGCGACAAATGGAAAGCCGTAATCTGTTTACCTATTAGCCTGCTAAGCAGCACTGCCAACTATCTAAGTAGCCCGCGCGGAAAGAATTTTTTATTCTTCTATTGATGTCTAATTGACAGATTTGAATGGACCGAATGGAAATGTACCCAAATTAATTAGGAAGTATCGAAAGTTCCTAGAAGAAATCACTATTGACATTCCTCAAATGTCTACACTGAAGTTATTGTAGTGCGCAGTCAAAGTTGGGGCGAGCAGAGAACTAAATTACGGTCTGTGCTAAAACGAAGCGACTTTTATCGATGTGCCTGCGGCGAGGTAAAGTTTGGACGGCGACTGGTGAGGTGTGACTGAAAAGTTATAGCGTCAAGTTTATTGCCTTTTAGTTCTAAACAAGAGTATTGAAGACTTCTAGTACCGAAACTTAGCACAATAGTTTATACTAAGTTTTAAACGCAACTTTTCTTATAGAATAAATGGTGAAATCTCAGCAGTTAAGAAACCGTCTTAGTCACTTGTGATGGTATTTTAAATCAGGTGAATAATTCGGTAGATATGTATGTTTATGACTACCACAGAGTAAAATTTATTTTTACCTTATATATCTATAATTATATAAAATAAGAAACTGATCGACTGATATATAAACCAAACTACTAGGTCTAGAAACTTTTGCACATACATTTATGTTATTACGTAGTCAAATACTAAAAAAGGAATTCTCTAAATTTATCCTCTATAGGTCTAGGCTGGACCATCGTCTGTTAAATTGACTTGGACGACGGATAATACCACGGGACCGGCAAACTTCGGTGCGTATTTTTTATCATAATGTACATGAAATGTTTACTTCAACTAATGTTCTTCAGTTGATGAGGATTGACACTGTATCCGTTTAAATAGCATTCCAATCACTGCATTGTACGAGACCTTTTTTTAAAGTTGTGGGTAAAGTAAGCTATCCTTAATAGATATATATGCCACCGCGAACTTTCTTGTAGATCTTTTTAAGATATACAAGTCCGTAGTACATTATTTTGATGTATCTCGTAAGGTTTAGCCAGCGTTTGTTATATAAGCGCGCAAAACTAGGTTTTTTTACGACAAATATTTGAAATTCTCTGCTTCACACTATCTATTGATGAAAAGCGTATTAAAATCTGTTGCTTAGTACAAAATAACAAAGGGCACAGACATCGGAAGCTTTATTTTATACTATGTGAAGTAGATTAAAATTATTTTCTGTTTTATTGATTGGGTATATAAAATGATGACATATAAAAATGTCAGTGATACCTTGCAGCAGGGTGAAGCAGCATTGGTGGATAAAAATAACGTACCTACAACCCTTAAAACCACCAACGCACCAGCGGTTCCTCTAATGGCGAGGATGCATGTGCGGTAGTGATCCCTTAAAATCATCACATACATTAAATCTTTACTACCGCATAACGGTAACAACGTAGCGCGAGCGAGTGCGTTTTATTTTCGTCGTATCAATAAAGCATCATGCGACATGTGGCCGCCCGGTCTGCACCCCCACAGAGCTGCCCGTTATAACACAACTGAAGCCACATACCGACTCTCCCTCAGTTATTTAATATTGTTAAATAAAAGGCGTGTGTCCGAAGATTTCCCTGGCTCTGGTCTTCGTACATTCATTCAGTCTATGAGTGAATGAACGAACGAACTTAAATCACAGTCGTCTTTAAACCACGATCTTAGCTAAGCTTTGAAATCTGTATTGTTCATTTACATCATCTCCCTTTTCCCATGTTATGTGGGGTCGGCACAGTACGACCGTAGTCCAGACTGTATAAGCTTCGGCTACAGTTTTTACGGCTGGCTGCTCTCCCTCCTAGAGAATATTAATTCACTAATTTACAGTAATATTATAAAGAGTTAAGATCTGATAGTTTGTTTCTTTCGGGTCAATTCTAAAACCGATTTTAAAAGCTCTTATCAATAGGGGTCAAATGAGCGGGCCGCCTAGTATAAGTGATCACCGGCGGCCAGGAACATTCGCAGAGGAACTATTCTGTACATCACTTTCAATTTAAATTTATATTCGCCACGGTGTGACAGGCGGCAGACTCGACGTGATGTAATTAATATAATGTTGTATTAAATGGATGAAAGCGATGCGGAGTGATTACGTTGTACGTGCCGGCGGCCATAGTGCGCTCCTCGCGAGTTGCCGGTGTACTCGCCAGCTCATACCTAGTTATTAAAGAATTTGCTTACACTCTGCTGACGCACTATTTTAATTACTTTATATCAACAATAAGGAGATAATAATCTAAGTGGTCTATTAAAAATACTAGTGATTTGATTAATTTTCCACTAGATGGCTCTGGCGTTAAATTAAAACACGGTGGTGAGTTCGTGGTGAACAATGGGAAGGTACATAAGTTTAGTTCTAACTTTTCCCTATTTCAAAACTGTACATCTAGTTGATTTATATGGCGATCTAAGAAGATAGATGTGAAAAGTATACAGAGCTGCAGGTTTTTAAAAACACAGTGCAATATAATATAATTTATCTATAAATTAATAAAGCTATTAAACAATATAATTGATAAATATGTATCATAATTAAAGGGTTTGCTTTATATTCAATGATGGATTGCCAGGACATAAAGTCAACGAATATATATCACATAGAGTTGTTACAACAAATTTAAAGTTTTATTATCAGTTTTTTTTCGAATTAGATAAGCGTAGAAAAAATAACAGCTTACATTTACTTCTACTTAAACGAGAAATTATACTTGCATCTTATTTTTAACAACAGGAAGTTTATAGATATTTTAATTTCTTTATCGCGAACTGGCTCGTCACCTAAATATAACCCATAACAGTAATATCAAATAATAGAGGTCAATGATATCTGTACAGAGATATAAATTTTACTACAGTAACGTCGCTTTCTCATTGCTTGAGTGACCTTGCTTCAAGACCTCTGTTGCTGTCCTAATGATCTCAGATAAAATGATACTTCCTTCTTATCACCTCCCCTGTCATCTCCTCTTCGTTTCCCATTCTTTATTAGACATGGATGGGAACGAGAAGAGTAGTAAAATTAGGGTTCCGGCACCTCACTCTTCAGATGTCACGCAGAGTATTTTAATTAAACGTCTGTCTTCTGAGGTCATGTAAAATGGTATCAAATGTGAGATAACCTAGCAAAGAGAGACGAAATCAAACAATTTGTAATATATGATGTAATACCTTGGAGCCGCAATGTGACTCAGCGAATAATTGTCTCCGTGTATTTCGCCGTACCATTCAATCATATAATCTCGTCGCATAATCCCGCATTAGGCTGATAAGATCAATTAACGTCGTGCGTAATCTCATTAGACATTTAATACCTTTGATGAAGTGATAATTATAAGAAGCGTCTTACATTACAGATGATTATAGTATACTAGCTTTGTCCCGCGGCTCCGCACGTATTCGTTTCTACTTTTCCTCACTGGATTTTTTGTAATTTGATTCCGCATATAATAATCTAGAATAACATATTGGTAATATATTTTAAAATGTTGTTATTGACAAAATATAACGTTGCCATGGCAGTCGATGTTGTAAATGAAGGTCTCGCGTGTTCCTCTCGGGAATAGTTTATTATCGGAACGAAAAGTACTTTATGTCATTTTCACGTGGCCTGAGAATATGTGCGAACTGTCTAGTGATAGGTCGAGTAGCTAAAGCGTAACAAACAAACACAAAGAAGAAATAAATTTAATATGGTATCGTATGTAGAAGGTTGCAAACGAGCATCGACGACATCCGCAACGAGCAAAAGTCTCAGATGCATTGCGTACCTTTATTGTACAGAAAAGGGAATAGACAGTAGAAATAATATTTCCTTTTCCTATCCATCCCCTCTCCGTCCAATCCTCTTCCCCTTCCCATCTTATCCTTATTAAGAAATGATGGGAAAGGGAACAGGATGAAATAACCCGCACCTCACTCATCAGATGAAACGCCTGTCTTCTTCAAGGTCGTGGTATTTCACCTGTCGAGCCATGCGTGCAACAAATGTTGTTGAGGGCTCTACCACTGTAAACACAGCCTTTCTTTTGTTTTTTTTTTTCTAGCAAAGAACAAAGTTATAGTGAGTTGACTACTCCACAAGCTGGAGTAAATGTTGCAATCATTAAATAAAAAAATATTTTCTGCTTTCAACTGCATGGTGTTATAAATATGAAGCAGGTCTTCCCTAATTGTGCAGTGGCCTGGACGGCTCGTTGCTCGACCTGCCCGATTAATAAATGCATACACAATGTATAAAAGTATTTTATTTTCATATCAATGTAAAATAACGAGCCAGAGTATCGTTCTTGATGTTTGATACATTTCGTTCCCTTGTTGTGTGTGTCGATGCACCGAAATTATAATTTTTTAACTAATTAACACCTCTAAGGAACGTATCCACACTACCTGACCCGTTTAGAGAAAGGTTTAGATGCAATACACGATGTTAGTTTCACTATAAGTTTTTATACTGGAATAATCTAACAAAAAAACCGGCCAAGACGGATTCGAACACGAAGGGTTCCGTACCATTATCTATAAAAAAACGTACAAGTTTGGTGTATGGGAACTTACTTATGTTTATTATATTGTGTTTTTAGTAATTATAAAAGAATCAATCTAACTATTCATGAGATACAGCCTGGTGATGGACGGACAGACTCATAGACGGATAGCGGGGTCTTAGTAATAGGGTCCCTTAGGCGTACGGAACCCTAAAAATTAAAATGAGAAACAAATGCGTACGGAGCCAAGGGCAACAGATATTCATAATTAGTGTGGAACATTTCGCATTATAATTTTAAAATTCAATCGAGGCAGATTTTACTAGGAGTGTTGCGTCGTGTTCCATGCACAGAGCGTTTCACACAACTAACTCTATTACTGCGCGCTTTGCCAAATGCAAGCTTTTAAGGTAAGTAATGAAAGCCACTAACGCCACCTACACTCGTTCAATAACACGTTAAAGTACTCAAAAATATACTTTATCTCGAAAGGCAGAAGGTCTACTTTTTGAATCACTTTTGTGTAGACTGAAATACGCTAGCGCATTTTTCCATAACGTCTTTCCTGAATGAGTCCGAATGAATAGTAATGGTTAAGAGCCAAGTGGAAATATTTGTAAGTCGGCAACTATTTAGATTTAGTAGGGTTTTAGTCCGCGCTCAGCTCGTGATTTAAGATTAAAAAGAAAAAGGAACGGCCAAGACTTAAGAAGCCAGTATGTGAGTATAGATATGTAGAAAAAAAAACAGGCAGTCCTAGGGACTGACGACATAAATGAAAACTTAAAACAGGCTCGACAATAATCTAATAATAAATAATCTACTAAAATACACCTTTGTGTCTTAACAATAAAATTCAAAATGGAATACAAGAAAATAAAGGAACAAAAAGAAGTTCGTCGAAACTGTTCCAAATTCAAACATCTTCCGATCGCCTCGTTGATGACAATTCGATTGTATTACGAATAGTTCCCCTTCCTTTTGACGTGGTTTAATAACTGACACTCCACGTCATCCAGTTCACATTAATCACATTTAATTGGATTTCAACAAACGCATTACGTGGCAAATACACTGAGCAAACAAGATTCATTACAACGCTTTACATTAGCACCAATGTCAAGTTGACACTCCCAGTGAGTATTAATTATGTAGATTAAGGGATTACTTAAGTTATATCTAAGTGAACCGACAATCACTTAATGGTTTAAGGCATATTACATTTAATAACTTTATTACAAAGGGCTTTTTCAGTCAATGTAAAAGTGTAGGATATTTAATTTCATAATTTTCTGCATCTGTGGATTTGGCATGCTTAACTTACGAGCTGTTACTGGAACGCTTGGTATGCTTGTAAGATGGTTCCGCATATAATAACATCGAATCCGTATGTTCGGCGTTCTATACAGTATCAACATTCAAAAATGAAGCTCGATATTGTCGCAAATGTCAAATGTGTGTACTTTCATCTTTATTTGAGGTATTTTTTGACAGGATTTTATAGCACAAACCATCACTAATTTATTATTCGTGAGGTGGGAAACAAATGACTGGGCTGGATTTTAGGAAGTCGCCTATTGGCTACTTAAGGTGGCTTCACTTTTGGATCCAGCGTGCTCAATCTAAAGGTTTGTTCGGAATATAGGTAACATTGTATCGAAACGTACTTAATGTCTAAACATGACTCGTTACCATGGCAACCGATTTTGTTAACGAAGGTATGTATTTTCCCAACCCTTGGTAACAGTTTTATTTTCAGGGTAAATAAAGATATACATACGGGATAAATAAGATAGCTCGTCATTTTCTGTATCCCTGACGCTTTGTGAGTAAAATTTCATGCTGATTCGGATCGGAGGAGTTAAAGCGAAACAAACATACAAACAAATTGAAATTTATAATATTTTAGTACGGATAAAGATAGAGGCAAATTATTAACATTTGATCAATTAAAACACAATGATGATTTGCAATTATTTCTACAAGCTGTATAAACGAGACTTGTAATAACGAAGACGCGAAGAGTAATCTTCGTAGAACACGAATTTTCGTTCATACCGCAATCCACAGTGACATCTGAGCGCGCGTTGCAATTCGGGCCACAATTTCCGTGGTCCCGTCGAGCAACAGACTTGTTAGCTTCGGTTTAAATGAGCCCTTAAATATCTCTACAGTCTGTCTAAGGAATGTAGAATCTATGAGCATGGTATTAGGATTGAAAATCACTTCGACAAGCTTATGGATTTCTCGATATCGTGTGTTTTCTCATTTCCAAATTCTCTGATGACGTCATACGTTGATATTGCGAGGTCCGTTCCGGTTAGAACTAGAAAAATATGTGTCCTAGAGGAATCGGGAGAGAAACACAGGTACGTATTCGGGTTTTTTAGCGTAAGAGGGCAAAGGAAGGAGGTCGCTGAATACATAAGTGATGACTTATATTTCCTGTGTGTTTAAAGAAGCCACTATTTAAAACTCCTGATATGTAGTCGCTTTAACGAATCATCAATCATACCAGAGTCTCTTTATATGAATTCCCATTGCTTAAAACTAAGGTGGAGAATCATGATGAGTTCTTCTGGATATAGCATTTTCACCAGAGAATATGCAGACATTAAAAAAAGTTGTAAGGATGATGGAAATCCCGATCCTGAAGTGATCTTACCACAGCAAAAGTCTCCACAAATTACTATATAATGCAAGGAAATCTTTTATAAGATAACTTTTTAAATAAGATACGTAAGTACTTATAAGTAGCTTGTGATCACTTCACAAAGTTGATGCAATGTTTTTTTTGTATTTTAATAAAAGAGAGCAGTGGTGGCCCAGTGGTATAGGTCCCGATTAACGCACTGTAGGTCACGGGTTTGAACCCAGGTAGGCGCTTTACTTTGTGTTAATTTATTTCATCACCGCTCCTACAAAAACGGTGAAGGAAAACATCGTGAGGATACTGACATGTCTTAGAACCACCGAGAACCACCAGACGCCTACGTTGGCACTCTCTTGTGTCATGCCAAAGGAAAAACTCTGAAAATTAGTTTTATTTACTAAAAAGAAAATTATAAACAGCTCTGTACATTAGTTTAAGCTATAAAGGTAGTGCAGTTAGCGCTTAGCTCGCTAGAACGATCTAAGTAGCAATGAATTCGTCACTAAGTCTACGTTTCCACTATCTAAGAATTTCCGAGATGAAGTTTTCTATTGCCTTTTGCGTTTTAACGTTTTGCAGCGTACTGCGACCTCCTTGCAATATTTCAAAGTGAGTATACACTCAAACTTAAGCAAGGCTTTGTTGAACTTTGCCTTTTGAACTTTATAAGACTTTAAAAATTGTGAATTAAGTTAAAGTATATCGATAGAAAATTGACTAAGATCAACACTCTTTTTAAACTATTCTTTGATAAAACTATTCTTTGATTTGACGCAGTCTTTTCGTATTACCTATCTGCGTGAAGTATGTGTAAGCGTGGTGGTACATAGCCACTCAGCACAGGTGTAAAAAGATGTCGGCGTGCAGCATATAAGCATTCCCTTTAAAGGAAATAGTAAGACAAGCGTCGACGAATAACGCCTGCGTTAAATATTCCTGCAAAATCACCGTTCATTGAATTTGTTTAGTGTGAAGTAAAAATTTTCTTTTACCTCTTTTTACTGTTGATATTACGTCCAAAGTAAAACAGGGGGTCAACTTTTATCTTTTAAGTTTGATCCCCTGTTACATTTTAGACCAGAAAATATATTTTTTAATCTTATTAAATCAATTTCGTCTTACCTGGTAATCGAAGCCAGGTTTCAACTTTGTTAATTGTTAAGATGCAGCACGTGGAAGAAGTGATGGATTACTCTGTTCAATCAATTAACTCACTATCTCCCAAACAAACCAACTATTTCATATCTTAAAATGTTGTTTAATTAAAATTATTCATCTAATACTCTCGCCGGAACCTACTATATAAAAGGCGATGTGTATATGTGTGTTCTCCATAGACTCCGAGGCAGGACCGATGTCTCTCGAATTGGTTAGTTAATTTCTCATATACTGTGTAACAAAGTTATCGAGCTTTGGTTAGGTTAAATTTAAATGAATCTCTTGTTTTAATCAGGAATATTAGTGATTTACGTAAAATACATTGTGGTAGAATGAATACGCGGGATCGGAGATGGAAATTTTTCTTCAATTACAATCAGGGACAGAGCTTAGATTGAAATTGGCAACGGGGAAGGTCCATTTGTAATATGCGGTCCGCTCGGGCTCCGCGTCGCTTTGTTTCGGTTTAATTTCAATTTGCTTTTATCATTCGTAATTTTCGGGATCGATGGAAGCTCAGTATACGACGATGTTTTCATAAGACGAATCATATTAATAACTTTTTTATATGTCGCTTACACAAAGAGCATTGTTAAGCAAATATTACTAAGCAAGAAATTCGAGATACAAATGATTTAACTGCTATAATTTAGACTTATAAAGACTGTACCTCTACGTATATTCAAAGACAAAATATTTGATTGTTTGTTTCGGATAAACTGAAAAATTACTGAGATGATTTAAAAAAAAAAAACACTCATGGAAAGCTCTTCTGTCGGCCAGTAACGTAGGCTATATAATTATTCTATCTTCCCGAACGAACCGAGGCGGATTCCTAGTCTATGTCTATGAAAAATTTCACCAGTTTGTTACGGACGGGTGTGGGCACCGATGATCAGTTACCCTAATCAGCTCAGCGCTTAACTTAAATATAAAGAAATAACGATAAGTGATTAAAATATACTCTCTTGAAATAATAATAATATGCTGGGAAATTATGCACGCACGACCATCTGATCTCAAACTAAGCAGAGCTTGTGCTATGGAAACCAGATAACTGATATACTAAATATACTACTTTTCTTTTGTAAATACATACTTAAATAGATTTACACCAAGACTCAGGACAAACATACATGTTCATACACACAAACGTCTGTCTGTGGGAATCGAAAATGCAGTGTAAAAAGCAAGTATACTAACAACGCTAACCGGCTCGTACAATATGCCAAGAAAACATCATGTTCGCTACAGCAAACTGCCTTAATGCTTATTAGATGAGATTAGTGAACTAAATTATTAATATAAAAATGATGCCGAGCTCTGCTGAGAGCGCTCCAACTTCCCACGTTTCATTTTTAAAATCCCGAAGTAAAATTAAATCTATTTGCAGGATGAAATCCTCTTCGTCAGATTAACCTAATAACTTTTGTGAGCTGTAGCTATAGCAGTACGTAATTCTAGGAGGCATAAGTTTAAATAAATAAAATAAATATGCGCTCACGCTCGTAACCCAGAGATGACGGATTTCCATTTGGGACGATCCTGGCACACCTCTCTCGCTTCTTCTACATTCATACATCTATGCATACATGCTCGTCGGTTACGGGTATTCCTTATATCGCCCTTTTTTAGTATGTCACTAATCTGATCGATATAAGTTCTCCTTGGACGTCTCCTACCAACGCTACCACTCACTTTTGCAACATAAATTTGTTTCATTACTCTCCATTCATCCTTTCAACATGCCCGAACCGAGAGTTTTAGGTATGAATGTTAAAATCACATCATCCCGTTTCTGATTTAACTATAAAATAAATTAAGAGAAGTTGTTAACAAAGTGAAGTTTCAAGATCCATTAGCATTGTTGGGGGAAGTAAAGGAAACAAAGTTGATTTGCTGAGATAAGTAAACAAGTTAGCATCACTTCCTGTTAATGTTACTTACTTCCTTTTAAGTAAACAACACGAAAGTACATTATTTAAAAGTAAAAACTAGTTCATTTTTATGGCTATTATACATTTATTTTATGAAATCTAAGTCAATCAGTTTGATCTGAAATTATAGTGTATCTGGTTTACTAGTAGCGTTTCAAGATTCAATTCGTCTTTTAGTGAGGTCGTGGTATTTCACCGGTCGAGCCGGCCCATTCGTGCAACAGATGTTGCGGGCTCTGCCAATCTGGAGAGCTTGGTCACAAGCGATGTGGTTTTTATATAAACTATTATGAACTGATAGTCTTAATTAAAGATTGAAGATATCTATTGCTATTTTTAAATACATTGAAGAGCGTTAGGTTAATACCAGCACACAATGAGTCTATTGTCTCAGTCCGTCGCGGAGCACGTCTCGCTGCCTCAGCATTTCAAGTGGCGCAGACTAAGTTAATGTATGTTAACTTGTTAGCAAAACTGTTGCGATCTATTATTATATTTAAAATAAGTAGTAAAGTGACATTAATTTATAAGTACTTTTGCCCAGTGGTCGAACTCGACCATTACATCTCAATTGTGCTATGTTGCATAAACAATTATTTTTCGAAATTTTAATGAGAAAAATATAAAAATAAACCTTAAAAAGGAACGTCTAATTCAATTTAAATGAATGTATTCCTCCTCCACAGAAACTTTAAATATGCTAAATTTCACAAACATTCGTGCGCTATGTTCTCTGTTTCAGAAATTTTCACTACACGTACTACACTATTTTTATGACGAGGAAAGAATTGTAGGTTTGTTACGAACAAACTCAAAAACTACTGGACTGGTCTTATAAATCTTTCATCGTGAGAATGTGACATTCCTGAGTAACATAGGCTATGCAGGAACCCTACCAAAACTTTAATAATGTAAGTCAAGGTGTAACAAATAAGTCATAAAGTACCTTTCATATGCGCTGCGGAAACTATTGGTCCATATAAGGGTAGGTAGACATATAACTATTTATTATAAGTCCAAACTAACATTAATGTCGCCTTATCACAGTAACCGTGTGTGGGATAAACAGATTAACGACCGGCAGTAACTTTTGTCGCGGTCCCCGCTCTCTCCAGAGGCTCCAGCCTTGATAACTGAAACCGAATGTGTTTGTACATCGACAACGACCGACAGAGGGCGCCCTGCGTGAGCAATGTTGGACTCATTATTGGTTTAAGTGACACAACCAGCTACGGTAAAGTCTTTGGGCTCTGTTAACTAAAACTCAACCATGTGTTTATTTACAACTACAATATGTGATTGCAATATAATTTTGTAATTAAAATAAAATAACTATAATAGAAAAAAAAAAACACAACAAAAAAAGAAAACTGAAAACGAGTGTGAAGGCGCGACGTTAGTTCAAAAATAAATATATAATCAACAAAATGAAAACCTTGTTTCTAAAGAAATACAATTCAAAATTGAATACAAGAAAGATAAATGAAAATTTTTAAAAACCTATGAGATATTCCCCTAACAAATATCGTCTAACGCAACTAAAAAGTTTTCACTGTATTTTATTAGTATACAAACCAATCTTATTCCAATCCGTTAAGGTTCAGTTTCCACTAATGCATTATTAACGTAGGACCTGTTCGGCGTAAGAGACGTAAAATGTTATTACCGTGCGTAATATGCAGTTTAAAATTCAACTTTTTGTATTTATACTTAAGGCTTCAAATTGCAAGACCAACTAATGTTTGGCGAGATTGTTGGTTCGTTGATGGCGAATATTGGCCACAGTTTGTTTTGAAATGACTATGCTTTCGTTATCTATTAGTACATCTACATATTGTGGTTATTTTCGTTCTTAAGAACTAACAAACATCCATACTTACAAACTTTCGCATTTATAATATTAGGATATAGACTAGCGTCCGGGTTCTAAAAGGCTGATCAACTGACAAATTAGTTAGCTAGCTGTCAAATGTCATTTGAGTTGCAAGAAGCATTGCAAGTTAGATTGATTTGACATGGCCGTTACCTTTACAGGAGAGACAGAGATATAAATACACCTGACCACATGGTATGTTTTGTTAGTGCGTCCAGTTGTGTCAAGTGTACATATCACAGCAAACATTCACGTGAATATACGGCAAGAGATAGCAGACGACAAACACAACCGTAGCCTGTGACATGGGACATGTTCGTTTGTATAGATAAGTCATCAGGCTTCGTTTACTGAAACAACAGAACCTGTTTGTGATTTATGCCCAGTTTTTTATTCAACTGAAGCTGCTGTCAAATTTAATGTCATAAAAGAGTTAATTATGCTTCTAGCAACTCTAATGATGTTTGATCGGTCATTTGACAGCTGTTTTTCGGAGATCAGCCTTTTAGAAACCGGTCGTTGCTTAATCGTAGGTCAGTTAAATTACCTACACTTTATCCATTGTAGCAAGGTTTGATTGTTTCTTTGTAAAGGTAAGGAAAAAAATCTTTCGTCTTTGCTAAGCAATAAATAGAATAAAAGCGTCTCTTGTTTGTTGCTTCCTTCTAGATGTTGCAAAACCAATCATAAAAGCGGTGTACACGCGAGCCTCAAAAGAAATTAATTTTATAAAGAAGTAAAACAATCAAGAAGGTACTTTCTCCAGATACTTTCTAAGTAACTTTCACCTTCATAAATTCTTGCAAGTTGAAATTGAATCAAGTTACATGAATATTATGTTAAACCTCCGCTGTAAGTTAGCCAACTGACGCAGCCATATTATTTTATTAAGAATTCTCGCTGCGCACGACCGCCATTTTGAATTTGTAATGTCTAATGTAACTGCAGAAAAGCACAGATTAAAATTAAATAAATAACGAATGTCTTATATCCTTATTTAATAATTTAAGTTTACTTTGATTAAGTTACAAGCCATGATTAGTTCACTAGTAGTTGCCCACGGCGTCGCGTGTATTCGTTTCTTATTTTTGTCGTTGGAAATTTTTGGAACATGATTTCGCGTATGATAACTTGGTATTACAGGTTAGTGTCAACACGTTGTTATCGGTTGCCATGGTAATGTGCCATGACAATAACAAAATGGCAAGAAGTTGTTGTTGAAGAAGTCATGGCATATACTGACTTCATAAGAAGTGTTTATGTAATATATTATATTTGGTTATAAGAAGTGTTCTTTTTCCTCGGGACGGTTTTCTTGAGATAAAGGCCGTGTCAAAAGTTCATGATGATTGAGTCGAGTTATTAGTTGAGGCGTGAAAGCGTAACAAACTGTCTTTATTACAAAACAGTAAAAATAGGGTTCAAACAATAATTACTATTACTGTATTTATAACAATTTATTCTAAAGAATTTAAAGAAAATACAAAAACCCATCACTTGAGGTACATAAATGCAATAACATTATTATTTTACAATTATAATTGTTCTTATTATAATAAATCACAGATGCGAGTTGGTTCTTGTGTTGATCAGTAGTTTGACAAGGGGTCAGTAGATGTCATTAGAGGGTCAGTAGATGGCATCAAAGGGCTAGGGTAGGGTCAGAGGGAAGAGAGTCCGAAGGCTCTATTGACCTCCGATGGCGCGGGGCAGCTCGCTCTCGCCGGCGATGAACTTGCCCGAGCGGGTGATGCGGATGGCGACACGCACGCACACCACGGGCTGGTTCCTCTCGTCCACAACTCTGAACTCAATAGTAGCAGAGGTGCCCTGAAATTTCATTTCATACGTGAATATTACTATGAAACTGCTTTGGATGAATTTCAAATTTTAGTCAGTACTCAATGGAAGGACTGTTTATACAAGTAAGCGGGTCACCGGTTGCTCAACCCCAACCTTCGATATCAAGAATTACAAAGAGACTTTACCACAGGGAACCAGGACTCGATGAACATCCTCAGGGTGTAGTTGACGCTGGTTCCGGAGTTGACGGGGCAGCGGGTGTTGGTGAGGAAGTTACAGGTGTTGGCGTTGTTGCCCAGGTTGTAGGGCACCGGCACCGCGCCCAAGTACGCCGTCGCCAGCGTGCGCATCGACTGCATGTTGCGGGCTTGAAGAAAATTGTAAATCATTTGTGTGAATGTCTTGATGGATTTTGAGTTAAATGAATGAAGCACTATGGCTACCAATTTATACCTCCTGTGTGCAATGGTCAATTTCCTTTTGCTATTGAGGACGGCAACGATAATACTCTAGAAAACAAACTCATCGAAATAGAATTTTATTGTAGAGTTGTTGGAAACTGGTATCTATTTATAAGTCTTTCTTACAAACTCTACGTCGAGTCTTATATTGACCTCATAGTCTCGCTTCTAAGTATGAAAATTGTAACCAACTCACGAGCTCTGAAGGTCATGTGGATGACAGCATCCCTCAGCTGCTGCAGCACGCAGGGAGGGTTGGTGCAGCCCTCGATGCGCGTGCTCTGCGGCAGGTCGCCGGCGTGGTTGATGCCTGCGAAATAACATAAGGTGTGGTGACGCAAATTTTACGGTGATTATACAATGTATAAAAAAAATAAATACAACGCAAGTAAGTAAATGAAAAAATACAAAAATCTTATTATTTGTCATCCCCACTTCAGTATTTATTTCTACGAATATCAAAAGTCCCGTCAGAACAATATCTCTAGAGTCTCAGAGGATAGAATACAAGATATCCATTCGATTAAGGATATCTAGACTTCCCCCTCCCCCCATCCGGCACAAACTAACCTGCCTAAGCAATGAGTCATATACTTATAATATTATATTTAATTTTTTTAAAGCGTATAAAGGCTTTGAGTAGATTAATGTAAGGGTGTACTTACACCTTGCCACGTTGGTGGCATCGGCTACGGCCAGGGCGAGGCACAAAGTCACCACGAGTTTCATCATTGTGAAGTTTGCGGGTATGTCTTCCTAGTTTAGCAACTCGATCTGATACAGTTTTGGTGACAGTTTCAGTTTTTATACAAACGTGTTATATGGCAGGTGCGCAGTATCTCAGCGGGTGATGTTAATTAGTGATTAAATGTAACGTTATCTCTTGTGTTGACGACAGTACAGTAGCAATATAGTTCACGCCTTAGTCATGACTAAAGAACAACTAAAGTAATGGGTAGGATCAAATGAGAACTCCAGTTAAAGAAGGGCGATATAAGGAGTACCCGTAACCGACGAGCGTGACAAGCACTAGCTGTCCCCTTTTTTGTTATTATTTTAATAACACTATCCTTTTTCACCATTCGAAATTGCTTTCAATGTCTTTGGAACACTTTTGACCGGTGATTGTGTATGCGTATCTAGATACAATTTATGTATTAAACCTTAAAGTCGACATTTGCTTGCACCAGGGACACCAACACATACTGACAATTAAATAGAACATATTTGATTCGAACTTCATATTGACTAGTAGTGTTTATCATTTTGAACCTTGTTACCATATCAAATAAGTATAATTTTATATGCAGTTGTCTGCTTCGTGCGTTAATTTCATTAAGTCCAAGAGCCTACAACAAGTGCAAGAAATGAACTTGAAATCTGGCGAAAGAGTCTGTACCCTGACCGTACAAAAACAAGTGTAAGACTCAATGTGAGTCGCTATAGTCCAATTAATTAGGTAAAGAAGTAGCGAGCTGGTGTTTTGTTTTACAATGTCGTTGTTGAACGAACAGACCGCGGTTCATTCGAAGCCACAAATTAAGGCGCGCTTCCACTGGAAAAGTTTGTAATCATCTTTCACGTCGCCTTTGTAAACGAGCGATTGGAATTTTTAATCTGCGTCGGAGAATTTTAAAATGAAAAAAATAAATGTTCCATTACAAAGAAGTCTGTAAATTGAAGTGTACTAAAAGATGTTCCCTCACATCATATTTATTATCTCTGCTTTTTAACTATGATTTCCACATCTCTGGCATATTCTACATCCATACATCTGCACGTGTCTGCTCGTCCGTTATGGGTACTTTTCATATTACCTTCTTTAAGTTTGTCACTAATCCAGCCAATGACTTATGGAACATAAATGAGCCTTGCTACATTGAGAAAAGTATGCTTCCGTGGCTCAAGTGTGTAGCATGAAGAATGAATGTCAAGGTAAACTTACGTTGTAAAAGTTATAGGCAATTTTAGAAGCGGCCGGACACTAACTAATATCAATCAGATTGGTGAGGTATTAAATATAGACGGTACTAACATTACCCGTAACTGACGAGCGTGTACGCTTTCTTGTATGAATGGATACGAAATGGTGGGTAATTCGTTGCGGTGGCAGTTCATTTCTTGACATTGTCTCCCCTCCCCTACGGCCTAGCCCACCTAGGAGCTGGCTAGCTAGCCGAGCGGGGTGAGCGGCTACCAGGCAACTTTTTACTAGTACTGACATTTTTAAAGTCGTGATATCTTTCGAACGGAATGTCCGAATTAATTAATTCAAAAAGTTATATAAAGGTATTGAAGCAATCTTGAATATTAAGTAAATTATTTTAATAAGGATCTACCGAGATACAAATAAAGAGGCTTCTCTAGCGGCGGTAATCCAATTAAATTG
>JWHW01051484.1:51418-80530 GCA_000931545.1 Papilio glaucus | reverse complement strand
ACGAACCAGGTATACTACATACTAAGGTATACTTAACCACGCAGGTATGCTAGACCGTTGTAGCTAGAACTTTTGGCTATGCGAACGGTGTAGTGTTTCAAGATCTCGTCTGGTTTATTTTGGGCGTGCGAGTAGGCGGCCGGTATACTGTGCTCTGACTATACTGACTAGTGAGGTGCTAACGCTGTATCTTTCAGAGACATGTCCGATGACCTTGACCTAGTTTGATGCCGAGGAATCGGCTGCTATTTATATCTTAATGCCACTCTAATATTTCTATTTAAATTAACTATAATACATTACGTCGCGTACGAAAGAACTCGAGTTAAATATATCGCACTTCACTATTCACTATTACATAACAACGACCAAGTCACATTAGATTTTGAGCATTGTAATTATTCGTTGTTAGCGTTTGTAAACACTCTTAGCCGAATTCAATATGTCGCTAACGTGCAATAAGCTATCAGATCAGATCAGCGTTTAGCCATAAAAAACATTATGAAGTGTTTATCGAACGAGAATCTTTGCTTAAAAAATAATGTCTGGTTCCCGGGCAAATCCCAATTACAAGACGAACATTCAAATTAATACCATGAGGAGTAAGTAGAGTTTCTATTCTTATAGGTGATTCATCACTCACCCTCAAAGAGCACACTTTACGAGTTTTTTCATCTTGATCTATAGGATGGATCAGAAATTTGTTTATGACATTTCTTTCTTCGTTGCCATCGCTTCCTTGGTATCGTTGTCATCTGTTTTAATTAGACAAGTAACTATAATCATATTACCAAGCAGATGAATGTTCAGCAATGTTAAAAGCAATATATAAATTAGACGGACTTCGTTTGATGTTTTTACGGGAAGCTGCCAAACATTCCTGGTGAAAAGTTAAAGCTTGGAGTGTCCTCAAGGATAAGAGATCCAAATTAAAGAAAAACTATTCTCCAAGAAGACGTCTATAAGCATTTCCAGATACTTATAAATTTGTTTTAAGTGTTTATAGAATTGTCCACAGTTGGATCTGAATACCTTGACAAATGCTGCATAAGTACGCCAAAACTCACCGCGCTTGCTTCGTAAAGGATAACAGTAGGTGCTATAACTAGCTATACAATACGATGTAACGACCCAAGCCGAGGTACCCAAGGGATCCCTTAGAGAGAGGTTATAAGAGTAGAGGTTTAGCTAAGCGCGTACTGCACTTGCTAATGGGGAGGGAGAAAGGACTACAACTAGCCCTTATTCACATCGCTCGTCAAATGAAACGCAAAAAATTTCTACTTCACGCGTGTCTTCTATGAGGTCGTGGTGGGTGCCACAAATACCACATCCGCGCGGTCTTGTTGGGCGCTTTACCACTGTTGTTTTATATCTAATAACAAAGGTTTCGTAAAATATTTTTTGCAATTACGTGGCTTACTTATCTGGATATCCCTAATTCAATATATAAATGATATTGTTGATAAAAAATGAGACGGAATGATGTTCCTGTAGTCTTCGTTTTCGACCTCTTATAAAATGAACTCGCGTTCTTTAGTTTGAGTATAATTTTCCCTCTGCCATGTTGCTACATTCATAACACAAACAGTTCGTTACCACGTAGCTATCAAATATGCAGTAAAGTTTTAAAGGTAATTACAGCAAATAACAGACCAATTAGTCTTTAACATCCATGTATCAAATGTATGAAACAACAATAACTTCGGTATACGACCCCGATAAACTGTTCCCGTCGACCAAACGCTATACTACATAATGCGTCAAGGCGCTCCAAATTTATTTACGTTTAACGTAAGTACTCGAAACAAAACCGGCTGTTTTACGTGAGCTGTAATACAAATTTGTATTTTAATGCCATGACATACTTAAATACTCGATAATTCTCTATAGGGTCACAAACCTAGTAAAGTTATAATTAATTATAAGAAAAAAAAACGAAAAAAGTTCGTTCCAAATTCAAATCATGCTTTTTTTAATTTGGACGAGTGTTGCTGAGACATATTGAGCATGTTGTTCACGCGGACCTATAAGTTTTTCCCAAATACCGTCTAACGCTTAAAGAAGTTTTCACTTATATCCTCAAAACGTTGATATTGAAGTTGGAACCTAGATATATAGACTAAATTTGGTGATGCGGTCTGGAATACTTCTTCTTAAGGTGGCTAGTAGAGATTGGCAGTCAGTTCACAGAATGCTACAGAAGACTAGTTATTAATAAATAAGTTGCCTAATAAATTCGGTAATAACATCTGCGAACCGGATGAACTAATTTATTTGACACGAATTCCAACTGACGTAATGCGAGAAATTTATTTAAATTTATCCATACAAATAACACGGTAAATCTGGCAATATAAATTGCATGACGTGCAAATTTTCAATATGGCACGTGCTTTCTGATGAATGAATGAAAGAATTAGTATAATCGATTGAAAATGTATTTAAATTTTATTTATTACCAAGTAAATATCCGATGGCACTGAAAAGTAATAAAATGGGGGCCAATGACAGGTCGACGATCTGGTCAAGGTATCGGGAGCCCACTTAATCAGGGTGACAGGAGACCGATATTTGTGGCGATCAATAGAGAAGGCCTCCGTCCAGCAGTGGACGACTGTTGACCGAAGAGAGAGAAACAAATATTTCCTCTTTATTGTTCTCCTTTAGCTCATTCATTTCGCAACTTGTTGCCTCTATTTGACTTTCTTTCTTGTTCTTCTTTTCTTGTTGATCCGTTCTTAATGATTAATAATGCTTTCGATTTTCCATGCAGTAAGTATTAGTCCGTCCGTCCGTAGTTTCCGTCCAGTAGGGCTGTGCGTTGACAGTTCAACCTCACAGGTTCCTATTTTATATGGACTAGTGCTGTGCCCCGCGGTTTCACTCATCCTTAGTACACGTCACATGCCCTCGTTATTAAATCTTGTCTCCTCCAGGCACATGCTCTTCAATTTCGTAGCGTAACCTTCCCTAATATTTGGGCTGTCAAATGCTAGAAGTTTTTTTTGAGATTAGCGCGTCCAAAGAAACTCTTCTGCTTTATTATATTGATGTAGTACAGATAAACAACGTATTTCATTGAATGCTTGTACATATTTATCAAATGAAATAACCCTTTTTAATAATGCTTGAGAAATTAATTTAAGTTTTAGTTTAATTATCATAACTACTGTGCTCTCACTTAACCTCCCACTTCTTTTAATTACTTGAATAGAAAGAGACATCAAATACATTTTATTATTGAAGAAGGTGGCAGCGAGCAAGCTGTTCGCATGGTATACCCCCGTCAAACCCTGTTCCTTTTCCCATCTTTTTTAATAAGGAAAGGTTGGGAAGGGGAAGACGACCAGATTGATATTTCGTCCAGGTTGTTAAGTCCGACGGGACAATGATCGATGATGATCAAGACACTAAGACGATAATCTTGGTGCCAAATTTGACCTCAAAATTGAACAAGTCCTACGGCAGTACAAATAAATACTTAAACTAGATCACGGGCTCATCAATTTAGACTTGAATAATAAACAGATAAGCAGCGCGTTTTGTACGTCAACTCTTCTACCATCCAATAAATTTATTATCCAATTTCTATGTAGGATACTCTTGCTATTGTGGCACAGGCGACCGATACATTATATCAGTGTTAAACGAGAGTAACAACATTTAATCACTTGTTAACAGAGCCCCTAGACCTGCTGGCCGCTCTCCAAGCTATCGCTTCGACAATTAGCCCAGCCCCACGGTTTGATTCCGTCGATAAAAAGATTTATAGATTTGGCAATAGCCAGTAATTCATTACGTTCATATTATTAGCAGGTTTTATTTTAATCACTGAATAAAATTATTCAAGTAAATCTGATAGAAAGATAAATTTATTAAATCAAGAATTTAATCACGATTCTTCTTGTGAAAAATGTTCATAATAAAATATCTTATAAAATATATTAATTTATGGAAAAAAAATTAATACGCTTTTGTTAGCTTGGTATATACTTATTTATTCTAGGCGAATAGGAAATACAAAAGATGGTTTAACAGCGGTAGTCAAAAACAACAACATCTGTTGCACGAATGGGCCGGCTCGATCGGTGAAATACCAAGACCTCACAGAAGACAGGCGTCAAGTAGAAGTCCTCTTCCTCTTCCCATCTTTTCCTACTAAGGATCGAATGGGTAAGTGAAGAGGATTGGACGGGGACGGGATGAATGGGGCAAGGGAAAATCCTTTTTCCCGTCTATTTCCTCCAATGCCCATTAAGATAGACAACGCATTTGCGACTTATTTGCTTGTTGCGGGGATGCCTATGGGTAGCGGTAAAACAAATTGGTATCAAAATCAAGATTAAATTCGGTAAGACTTGCACTGGTATTCCCTTATCTTACTGTAATGAGTAGAAACGTGGACAATCCAAGTCATAGACAAAGACTTGATGCATTCGAGATGTGGTGCTAGAGGAGAATGCTAAGAATATCTTGGACTGCGAAACAATAGATGCAACCCAGATATTGACCACGATTCTCAGATATGAGGGACCGACCCTATAGAAAAAGATAGAAATTAATTTCAATTTTACTACTTTTATATGCAAATAAAAAAAACCGACTTCAAAAACTAAAAAGTACAAAATAACTCAATAAAGATTTAATTGAATACACCTCTTATACAAACCGAATACCTTTAATATTCATAAAATACTGTTATTTGTATGTGCTACCTATTCAAAGGTTTGAAGTCGGTGAACTTTATTACCCATTAAAATATACGTCACTAACATGAAAACAATAAATTAAATAAGTATAACATTAGCACGGTACAAGTAGAAAAAATAATTATTGTCAACTACGAAGCTAGTTCTATGCATTCTGTTATAAGACGGTGGTGCAATTGAAAATATTTTGCAAGTTAATACAATGTTTCGTTATTGTAAATATCTAATCTATAGAGAATTCTCTTACATATTTCGGAAGTTCGATGTATAACTGTGCTTCCGTATACGTGAAGCTATTTTTGCCATAATTTGTTCTTATATCAGGCTATAGAAGTGACTAGCTTTGACGTGTTGTATTTGTTTGTAGTCTTTTGTAGTGAATGTGATATAAATAAATGAGCTTATGAATTATTTTATATATACCAATGCTTGTGTTATAAAACGTGTAAAGTTTGTTGATGTTGAGGAGTTTGGTGTCTTAAATAGTTTTTGGTAGTCGTAATTGTATAAGATTTTTATAAATCTGTTTTGTAGAGTTTGATGTGATGTTTGGATCTGGGTGAAGGATGTGAGCATATTTATTTATTCGTATATACGAACAAGTATGTCTATATATGAAATGCCTTCGTGTATTGCCTATAAACTTTATGCCAACTGTTAACACCGATGATTTAAAAGCCGTGGTGCAGTTAATTTATTTATACTAAAGATTTTTACCTTAACACTGCCAATGTGCCATTCATTGAATTTCTTAAATAATTTCGAATCACCCACATTCTACTACATTTGTGATGGTGTCAGGGTATCTCCTGTTAACCAGCTTTTAAGCAACAATTAGTGATATTTATAAAACGCATTCCCTTATTAAGAAATTCATATAATAACGCAACCTAGATTATATTAAGTAATATTCCTAAATAACAAGAACAAAATAAGTAGACATCAGTAAAGCATTAATATATCTTAATAAAATGAGGAAGAAAAACAATTTAAATGTAAATGCATATAATAATGATACAGATAATATTCTACAAGAGGAAATAATCATTTGGTGATTAGTAGTAAGTGCCAGTCATCACACTAATTAAAAATTAAATCGTAAAGCGCGTATACAGATAAAAAATCTATCTACTTCGCCGTGTCACAACCCTTCTTATTAAAATGAACATTAATTATTAGACCACATCAATTTAAATCAAGGAACATATCAGCTTGAAATTCCCAAATATCATCATACTAAAAATTACTGGCTTCGGGCGGGTAGCACTAATTGTGTGGATCCGATCGCTACCACAGCAAGCACCCGGTAGACCAATCTGAAGATTTCCTGAAAGTCTCATCGGAATCGGTCCTGCCGTTTTAAAGTTTGTAAGAAACATGCATACACACATCGAATTTTATAGATATAGATGTATTGTCTTGTTCCCAGAACATAGCAGACAAACTCGGCGACGACAAGGGCCTTGCGGAACACCTCAAGCTACCCATACAGAGGATCAACGACTACCAACTGCTTTTAAAGGTAACGTTGTAAGATTTATTCTTAACGTTGGCATGAACCTACTTATATGATACTCATTTACAATTGGGACATGTGGGGAACGCAAAAATGTATTCAAAACACACATTTAACAACCTCAAAATAAAGTTTATAGTAACGAATGAATTAACATTGAAATGAATTTTAAATTTAGGTTACCAGGAATAACATTGTTACCAGATTTAGACCAATAAATGTCTTTTATCTCTGCGTGTTCCAGATATTGTTCGTGTTAATTGTAAAAGTCCATGCACGATGGAAAAAAATACAAATCTAGGCTAAGAAATCTGTTTATACTCCCGATTAAAATCTGCCTTATTATTAAGCATTCAGACACGGTTTACCATATGGATAACATCCGGTAAACAGTTTGAAGAGTCAAAGCAACGGTCCGAATTTATGTTATAAATCTTTAATTATAAAACAACATGTCTACTACAACTCGTGTAGGTTACGACGTACCTGATCGAAAGTTTGTTCATGATAAGATTGTGTTTTGTTTTACTAAAAAATTTGTCGTCGTTTTAAGGATGCTACGTATTTGCATTATCATGAATCATAAGCGTTAACTGAAGAAATTATTGCTTGAACGATACTATGGCAAGAATTAATATACTTGCGGTCGAATCTTTGGTTAATCAATCCCTTATAAGCATTTTTCAATCAATGAATAACTATTAAGGTCAAAGATGTTAGCAGATTATTGCGTTAAACAGACGTATGATTCTGTCTTAAGATGTATTTTGTCGTAAGAAAGTGATTTTATATCAGAATTCTAACAGGGAGTATACAATAACGGTTCCTAAGGTTCCTTTCAGCCGATAGTCGTCCCCTGCTGGACGTAGGCATCCCTCAACAGTTACCATGAAATACGTAATGTAGCTCAATGACATAAAACGGTCCGTTCATTGCAATAACATTACAACAGAGCTATATTTAATTCGAAAGTCATAGTCAACGTAACACCTACTCCCTTCCGAGAGATTTTTGTAAACACATGAAGCTTTTAGTGCATCATTATCGCAACGCCCCCGTGTTGTTGCCAATAAACAGCTTTAATACAGAAAGGTCACTTATTTTCTATTGTTCACAAACGCAAACAACTTTTGATAAACATTAATAATCACTATTTGAAATAACTTTATAATGAAAATTGTCGTTGCTACACTGACAGACATTTTATGATTTCCTTATATTAAGTTATTTTGATAATTAGACATTATTTTCTGCGTCTGTGCGTCACCATTTGGGATTACAATAATTCCAACTGATATTTTCTTATATGTGTTGGCGAATACATATAGACATTGCTTTACAGGAACTCGTAAAATACTCGAAACGTCTCGGCGAAGATTGCAACGACCTACAAAACGCTCTAGAACTTTTCCTCGGCGTGCCCAACCGCGCCACCGACATCAAATTCATTTCTAGCATCGAGGGCTATCGGGGGAACATCTACAAGCTTGGTCGCCTACTTACCCACGACTGGTTCACAGTCTCCCTCGAAGGGAAGTCCAGGGAAAGATACCTCTTCTTGTTCAAGGCGAGGATTCTGATCTGCAAGGTTAAGAGGATCGAAGAGGACAGATCAGTATTTGTACTGAAACATATCATCAGGGTAAGTTCTAACATTTGTTTTAGGGTTTAAATGTATGTTGTTAATTTTTACTCTGTGACATAATATTACGGCCTGACTTATATATATTTTTTACTTATAATACGTTCTCGGTACCGGTGGGTCTAGGCTCAACATCGATCTGGCTACAAATTCCATCTTCTTCCGTTCTGGAACCAACTATCGCGTTTCTGATGCTACCACCATATGCCATATATGTATAATATTTGCTACTGAAAACCACCGCTATAGGTGCTTAAACTATAAACTCGTATTTCAATATAACATCGACTTAGCGTTGCTTCATAATATATTGAGCTTTCTTTCGTTACATTTATTAGAAAATTCTAAGAAAGCTTGTGTTTGTGGATCATAATTGATATTGCCCTTCTTTGGTATAGCTTCCCGACGCAGAAGTCCAAGACTATCCAGCAGATAAGTTAAAATTCGAGCTTCATCAGAAATCACCTCCGCTGGTGTTTGTGCTTGCGGCGCATAAGGAGGCAGTGAAGGCAAATTGGCTTAAAGAGATCAGACAACACTCCAAAGACGTTGGTAAGTCGTGTGAACTTACCATATTATAAATTCGCAATCAACAATAACAACAACAATAAAAAAACAGATGCTTAGCTAGCCTCTGTCATGAAAGGAAATGTGTAGATAAGAAAAAAAACGAAGAAATTTTCGATTATTATGTGGAATTAAGATAATCTTTGATAATAAAGAAAAACTAATGGCAATATTGCAATTGTAGCCAATTGACACATAAATATCGTAAAAATATGGCCCGTAAGTTGTAGCCAAGGTGAATTAATTGAATTGATGGTACATGTTGTTTTTAAATGGGTTTTATTATTTTCGAGTGAGTTTCAGAGTGGGAAGCTTCAACGCAAAGTTTATTTTGAGATCGATTTAAATTAGTTCATTCCGCAACTCAATCATCTGCGCAGGTAGAACGCCGTAAAAATAGCCGGCGTGGCGCAAATATGTTCTGAAACAGAACCGACCAGTCAAATAATTTAAAGTAATAAATAAGAATACATAAATATTTCATATTTGAAGACTAAAATTATAAAACGGCTCATCATTTAATTTTTCTTTAAAGTACTAGTAATAAAATAGTAAACAACAATTATTTGAAAAAAAAAGAACTGTTATACATGTTACCCATTTTTTAAGAATAATGATTAGTACTTTCCCAGTTCATAATACTCCCAAAATGTTTTACTTAAAATAACAACCTCAATTTATATATAACATTTACAGTTGCATTAGCTGAACACGCCGCTGACGATCTTCAAGTGTTATCGCAAGATCAACCACCATCAGAAAACCAGCCACTAGAACCCGAAGACAAAAAAAAGAAAAGGCAACATACAGAAGAAAACCAGAAAACAGAAAAGAAGTCTCGAGTGGAAGAAGTTGAAGTAGCCGAGATACTAACTACACAAGAATCTCTTGAGGCCTCACAAACCAAAAGAAAAGCATCAGTAGAAAGCGCTCAAACTAAAAAGGTTGCTAGGTCCGACATACAACAGACATCGAATACTAGCGAAAATCAAGAAGCAGACACGTCCAACAACAAAAGTAAAGTCACAGCCGATTTTGAAATTAAATCATCTGTGACGATACATGAAAGTGAAACTTGTGAGGTACAATCGACATCTTTTTCTGACCCTACTGTACTAACAGTTAAGCCAGCAGAAGACGAAAAAATATCAGAACAAGCACCTATTCAAAGAGATAGAAGATCATCTAAAAAAATTAAAACGAAACCAAAGGCTGAAATAATAGAAGCTGTGAGTAACGTTGCCGTATCGAGAACTGAGCAAATAGAGACAGAAGGAGAAGAAACCTCAGCTACTGTTAGAGCTGAAGTTGATATACAAAGTGAAGAAACTTTCATCGTTCCACCTCAAGTATGTGATCAGCGCAAGGCGGGATTATTCGTGCAAGAAGAGTCATCTTCAGTTTCATTATCTAAACAGACAAAAGTTACATTGGAAAGTTCGTTAGGAGAACAAACATCACAAACAACATTTCAAGTATCGACGGAACAAAATTCACAATCTAATCCAATCAGTGAAAATCAGAGTAGTACAAGTCAAAGAGTATCTTTGGAATCAAATTCCAACCAGAATAACAGTAAATTAATAATTCAATCAGCTGTTTTAACATCCACTGAAAATACTGATATAGAAAGTAAAACGAGAAAAGAAGCGGAACAACAAACGACGTCAATTGATAATTTTCAACTATCAACAGCTGATCAATCTATTTCTATAAACCATCAAACGCAAGAGCAAAATACTGCTAAGGAAACGTCCATAAAACAAGAAACTGCAGTCACCACTTCGTTTAAAGAATCAGAAGGTACACAGACAACTTTAGAGCATCTGTCAAAAACTTGTACTACAGAAGCTACACTTTCGTCTACTGCATCGATTAGTAAAAATAGTGGACCACCCACTGCGAATGAAATTGTTCAATATTCCGATACAAATCAAGGTAACGATAAATCAATTACAAGCAGTCAAACTGTAACCGCAGAAGAAAACGTTGAAGACGAAATGTCGCGGTATAACAGTCGCAGTTCGAGGACTTCTGGAGGTAGGTGATTTAATCATTTTATGAAACGTATTTTAATGTAACATTATAAGAAGTATGATAAATTGTATAAATCTATATTTATTTTTAAGAATACTCCAGCAGCACTCGAAAAATGTCCAGCGGCGGTCGATATGAATCTTCTACTGGTACCAGCATGTCTTCTTATTCTCGTCGTGAGAGTGGATCTCGTATAGAGAGTGGAAAATATGAAACAAGTGGAACCATCGAGGGCGTCAGTTCCAGTAAATATGAGTCTAAATATTCGAGCGCCAGCGCTCGCTCTGATGGGGGAAGCATCTATGGTATTGAATCTAGCTTTGACAGTAAGGCTGAAGGGGGCTCGAAATATGCCATTGAATCAAATTATGAGGCTTCGAGTAAAATAGATAGTATTGCTTCTAAATATGGCATTGATGCTAATGGCAGGATTGAGGGCCGTTCCTCAAAGTATAGTATTGAGAGCAGCTACGATGGGGGGAAAACTGATGGCGGAGATAAAATAGAATCTTCTTTCGAATCAACAAGTAAAATCGATAGTATTGCCTCTAAATACGGACGCGACCTGAATGGAAAGGCAGAAGGTCGATCGACAAGGTTCAGTATAGATGCGAGTTACGACGATGAAAAGGTTGATGGTGGATCTAAATACGAATCAACTTTTGAGAAATCAAAGAATGGGGAGTCTACATACGAAAGAAAATATTCAAAAACGTCTTTGTCTAACGGCTCAGCGACCGGAGATTTCGAGACTTCGAGGTCTGTAAAAAAATCTGAATCTGTAGACGGAAGACCCATTTTCACGAAGACCCTCGAAGGGCAAAACATCGAACGTAAGTACCCTGCAGACTTAGAGCAGAAACCTGTAGAAGTAGATACACTTAGTGCTTGTACATAATGCTTTTAGTTAATTAACTTACACAACACATTGTTTTAACAAAGCTTCAAAAATCATGTTCACAAAGATTTCGTACGGTTCGAACCTAAAAGATTTTGAAGTCCTATTTTTGTCTTAAATATTTACAATTATATTTTAAAGAACCGTACCAAATCTTCCCTAATAATGATCTGAATCCTCAGCGGGCGAAAATGCTGCGTTTGAATGCTCGCTTGTCGAATCTGAGGAGGTGAAGGTGACTTGGTTGAAGGACAACAAGCCAATGACCGACCGCCTGATGGACCGCTGCTCCATCACGTCGATAGATGGCAGCTTTAGGTTGAAGCTAATGCACTGCAGGGAGGACGACGCCGGGACTTACACGGCCATTGCGGAGAATACGAAAGGCAATGCCCATTGTACAGCACAGTTAGTCGTCCAGGAGCGTAAGTGTTTCTTTGTTTTATTTAATGCAGCTTAATCAAAATGGTTACAATTCGTGTTAATGCGATAATGAAGAGACAAAAAATCCAACATGTTGCCAGATGCAACGTAATCACCGCTGTTCATGAATGTCAGTAAATTGGTACAGACGTTTTAAAGTTGCAGATTACATTGTGGCAGGCTTACATTTCAGAAAACCATTTCGATCGAGTCTATGCTCTAATTTATTTATTTTTTACAGAGATTTTACATATACTTGTTATTGTATTACAATTGTTTTTAATCTGCATGATCAATGCAACATCATCATTTAAGACATCGTAAGGCGTATAACTCGTAGTTCGTTACCACTTGTACTGTCCCATAATTTTCCTGTATTTGGCACTGAATTCACGTTTGTAGGAGTACACTGTCGCATGCTTTGTAGCATCTCCTTCAATTTGGTCCTTTCGCTTATTTTTCTATCTAAGCTTCCTAATCTGCAATACAATCGATATAATTTAGTTAATGCAACTCTGCTCAGTAAATTTCGTGTTTATCATTTTTCTTACAGATTCTTTTCTCTTTTTTCTTTTCTTTCTTCTTTTCGAAGATTGTTATTCGATGATATTATGTTTCTATTCTCCTTCTCTTTTCTAAATTTTATAATGAAATATAATTAGGTCTAATTTTTTTTCGAATTGTGTCCAAAATCTCAAACTACATGAGATGGTTTCGAAATTTGCGTGATTACGGTAATAAATATATTAGAAGACATATCTTTTATTATTATCACATTTATCAATATGTCATAACAAACTTTTGCAGTAACCCCGGAAGAGAGGAAAGAAAGGAATGCTCTTAACGCGCCTTACTTTTTGGTGGCGCTAAAAGACACTGAGATTTTGGAAAACACTTATCTACGCTTTATGGTGAGGGTCAAGGGCGACCCCAACCCCACGGTCAAATTGTAAGTAGTGATTAAGTTGGACAAAGTATAAGCAAGTTTATTCTTCATTCGATTAGAACCGATTTCATATTGCGAATTTGTTTATCGACTAACTGTAGTGCATGAGCCAAATCGATTTACTCTCTTCTCATTTTGGCACTATTCCTGGGGCACTCACCTCTAACAGAATGCCAACACAGCCAGACAGACTCTCTTACTATAAAAAACTAAGTTCAGTATTTAACTGTACACTGAAGTGGGCACGTATTGTCTGAACGTGCTATTGGAAACTTATTGTTTGTGCATAGGAGTTCTGTAGAGGTGTGTTGCCAAGGACTTGACAGTTTGATTGACCGCTAATATCTCAGTTGCGGGCCACCGCTCTCAGACCGTAATTTAAATAGTCCAGTTTAATTGTGTTTGTGTGTGTGTAGTGATTTATATACGTGAAGTTATAAAGTGTGAAAATCAGTTATTACACAACTCTTTGCGTAAGTTTTATTTTTTATATTTGCTGTTCGTAACCTTTCGCATACTGGGCGGTAAGCCAACTGAAGTCACATCGTTCGAAATGACAACTTATTTATTTTAAAAAGCTGTAAATAAATCTGAAAATTAGTATTAAATCTTGTGTTAGTTAAAAGTAAAAGGTATTATATTAATAGGAACTTATTATCCTAAAATTTTAACAAATTATCTTGTTACAATTTTTATCATAAACAATAGCAAATATAATAAAAATTGCCAGAATATTTGAAAAGAATCTACCAAGTCAAATCTCAGTTCTTCCGCTACATAGAGATCTCACGTCAGTTATTTTAGTTGATGTCTAAGCATCTAGCTCATTTTTCCTTTCTCTGTAGTCTAAATGCTAACTAAATTGAAAATTTGAAGTCTGTAAGATTGCTAAAAGTAAACTTCTAAGTTTAATAATTAGATAAATTAGTAATATAGCCAATAAAATAAACTAGAGATCATTCAAAATTGATTACTCTGTATTTTGAAAATAACTAGGAATTAGACGAAAGTCATACATGATTAAATTAGATTTGCCAATAGCCTAATCGCAAGAGGCTACAAAACACAAGGTCGTAATTTCAAAAAAGGAATTGTCTGAAAACAATATTAGTAAAATATGTTGATGTTTCCCCCACCAAGATTTTATTTATCTTGTTTAGAATAAAGCAGTAAAACTAATTTTACAAGGAAGGGTATTAACTCTAACGACTCCACTGTAAAACATTACAAAAGAAACAACGTGTTTATAAGGGAACAAAACGGTGGCTGAGATGCTTCAATCAAACATATCTAAGCTTATAGCGCCTTCAAATAAAAAACACTGAACTTTAACCCCGGTCCTTCATGATTGTTTCGTACCCTTTTCTTTCAACTATCCCTTTCCTTATTTCTTAGAAATACGCTGACAATGTATTCTCAGCTATAATAGAAATGAAATAAGTCTAAAATATGTTTTAATAGCTCAGATATTTTGCCAGAATAACATAACCTAGTAGTAAAAGTAATAAACTTTAGGTTACTACCTAAAGTTTAACTTTAGGTTACTACCTTAAGTTTGCTTAGTACCAGATCGATTACTAATCTAAATTCGAAAAAATCCATACAATAACCAACTTTGGTAGAGCTTAGTTTGGGTAGGTAGAAACAGAGCCCAACAACAACATGTGTAGCACGTATGGGCCGACTCGACCGGTGAAATACCACGACCTCACAGAACACAGAAGTGAAGTAAAAATATGCTTTTGCGTTTCGTACGATGAGTGAGGTGCGGGAGGCCTAGTTCAAGTCCTCTTCCCCTTTTTATTCTTCACAAATAAGCAAAGGATGGGAGAGGGAAGAGGATTAGACGAGGGGATATATTTGATAAAGAAATATCCTTTTTTCTGTTTATCCTCTGTCCATTAAAGGTAGGCAACGCATCTGCAACTCGTCGGCTTGTTGCAGTTGCCTATGGGTAGCGGTCAATTGATACCAGGTGAACCGCTTGCTCGTGTGCCACCTTAATTAGAAGTATTTCTTAACGTTCATAAATCAATAAACAATAATAATTTATTGCAGCTATCGAGACGGCAAGGAGATATTGACGAGTTCTGACAGCGAGCGCGTGTCCATCGTGCGCACGCGCGCCGAGCTCGGCTCTTACGAGCTGGTGATCGCCGACGTGCAACCCGGCGACGCTGGCACCTACTCCTGCCGCGCCATGAACATCTACGGCGAGGTCGAATCTGAGGCCAAAGTCACTGTTGTGGGTAAGACAATAGTCATATTTTCCTTCCTTTCCTTCCACGAAGGTTGGTTGAAAGATATTGCTACCAGAAATAAGAAGAGTTTGGTACTTTGGGCATGAAAGATAAGAAAAAACTATGCAGACAAAGACAACGATGTTTAGCAGAGGAACATCATCGTCGTCATGAGCTTGTATCAGTCTGCTGCTGGACATATAGGCCTTCCCCAATGTCCTCCACAGTATTTGGTCACCCGCGTACCGCATCTAGCGACTTCCCGCCATTCTCACGAGGTTATCGGGGTTCATCTGGAAGGAGGGCGCCCCTAGCTGGGCTTTGAAGACCCAACTCCCAACTGCTAAACATACACAAGCTTTTCTACTTATTTTTTCCGCTTTAATAATTATAATAAAATAATAATTAATAATTTTGATAGCGCCAATAGCCTAATGGTTAAGGGTCAGAATGTGATACATGCACAACGTGGTCGTGGGTTCGAAACCGCCATTCGTCTATTGACGTGAACCATATGCAACCAACTTTAAGCTTGGTTACGAATGGTTAAAAAGCAATATTAACAAATTATTTCGATAATCTACTAATATTTCATATACATACCCGAGGAGGGTTGGCATCAGGCAGACGGCCGGCCGTAAAACACTATAGCCAAAACCTATTACAGGATAAGCATCACGGTCGTTGTGACCCCAGATAAAAAAGTGAAAAAGGGCAGGAAGATAAATATTACACCTTAAAACGTCCTTATTTATACATCCAAATATAAATTGCAAAAACCATTTCATCATAATACCGATTAGTATGTCATCCTTCATTCTACCCCACTTCTTCAGATTAAGAAATCATCTCATTTATTCCAGATCTATTTATTAGTTATTATAAAACAATCAATCTTTTTCGATCATTAATTATCCTAAGCTCTCCCTCTTCAATCCCAATAATAAATATTTTGTTTTCTTTGCGTATTGACGCGACTCTTGGATACGTTCCAGTATTTGTTTATTAGTTCGTCATCTAAATATAACCGCAGAAAAGATACGGAATCTCCTCCCGTCGTTACGTAACCAAGCCAAAATCCGAAACTTGCCCGATCTATTTGCGGAACGATGGAAAACATTCGGTGACATTAAACCTGATCTAATTTTATTAATAGATAACATATTAAAATATATATGTTCTAAAGATGAATGTGTGTACCTATATATGCACACGTACAGCATATGCATCTCAAACGGGTGATGAGAGACGATTTGTTGAAGGGATTTCTACAATTCGTTAATAGTGATCTTCTTCAGCATACCATATTTAAACTATCAGGTAGGACACCAACTAAAACGTGTAAAACAGGTTAAAAAGACTCAAACACATAAAAACACGATATCTTTATAACATAGCTTAAAGTACTAAAAGTTTTTTTTTTTTTTTTTTTATGGAAGAAGGTGGCAAACGAACAAGCGGATCAATTGATGTTAAGTAAGCGCTGTCCATAGACATCCGCAACTTGTCCGCAACAAGCAAATGTGTTGCAGATGCGTTGCCTACCTTTATTGACAGAGGAGGACATAGACAGGAATAAGGATATTTCCCCGTTAACACCCACCCCGTCCAATCCTTTTCCCGTTCCCATCATATCCTCATGAAGAATGTGTTTTCTGTAAGGTCGTGGTATTTCACCGGTCGAGCCGGCCCATTCGTGCAACAGATGTTGTTTTTGCGGGCTCTACCACTGTTAAATATTTTAAATTATTATTTATTTTTAGATGACAAGAACATATTTGGGGAATTGCTTCCGGGCGGTGAAGGATTGCTGGCGAAAGGAGAAAAGCCTACGTTCGCTTGGAAGAGGGATGGACAGCCCTTCGACCCCGAAGAAAGATTCAAGGTAGTTAAGAACCTTCCCTAAATACAGTTTCTACCTTCTCCTCTGTGACAAGTCTCCAGTGATAGAAAAATTAATTCCAATGTAGAAATCGTCGTTATCAACAATTCCTCTGGATAAAAGAGGTAAAAGAGTGATTCCAGTGGTTCACATGATATCGCCTTAGGATTGAATCTCCGACACCTCAATTGTCACACGACACGCAGAAGCGTAAAATGTCTCTACTTAACGACCGTCTTTTGTGAGGTAGTGATACTTTCCCGTACGAATCGGCCACTATCTCTGTTTTTTTATAAACAGCCATATTCATTCATTCTCTGTGTGCAGGTGCTTCTGGGCGATGACGAGGACTCGCTGGCGCTAGTTTTCCAGCACGTGAAGCCTGAGGATGCAGGACTCTATACCTGCGTCGCCAAAACCAGTACCGGCAACATCTCCTGCTCCGCCGAGCTCACTGTGCAAGGTGAGGCATATCTTCCCAGATCTTCTTTAGACTGTACATTTAAGTAAAGCAGTTGATTTCTTATCATGAATCAAGTAGGTACACCGCGAGATGGTCACAGACATTATCTAGAATTAACTTTATGTTTTTAAGCTTTTGATTTTATAGAGCAAGGATGCAAAGGAGCGAATGCGATTATATCATGACCACCGCTATTTGCAATTTATTGCACTTCACTAGGCTATTATAACTAATTTTGTATTCTAATATCACACTACCGATCTACTCTCCGGCTATCCGCCCATAGCGGGAGAGCGCGCGCTTTCTGTCCATTAATCGGCTTTTCGGGGACCTTTATGAACTTCTGACGTTTTTGTTATGAATTAGGTGCGGTCCACGAGCTGCACCGCGAGCCGGAGAAGCCGACTCTGGTGATCGAGCACCGGCAGGCCGTGGTGGCGGCCGGTGGCTCCGCCATGCTGGAGCTGCAGTGTAAGGGCTACCCCAAGCCCAACGTCGTTTTCAAGCACGACGGAGAGGTCGTAGAGCCCGACACGAGACACAAGTGAGTATAGCTAGATAACTGAATTTCGTTGTTACCCATGATACCACTCTGTCTAGAGATTTTAAAATTTAAGATTCTAGTCCGCATCATAGACAAAAGCCGCAAAGCAAACGTCTCCGAGATCCTCAAAGCGAAATTGTTACACCTAATCTACAGAGATCCGTGGAAAACTTATGGAGAGACTGTATTTGTAAATTAATTCTTTCAGACTGAAAAACTTAAATTAGTATCTTTTACTTATAACCATTTAATTTGGTTTCTCGAACAATAAAATACCTTTTTGGCGTGTTTTGCTACCTAAATAGTTTAGAAAACGGTGTACTAGTATACTAAAAATGTTCATGTTTTTGAGGTTCCTGTACGAAGACGAGGAGTCGATGTCTTTGGTGATAAAGAATGTAACGGCGGCGGACGCGGGCGAGTACCAGGTGACGGCTAGCAACGAGCTCGGCGAGGACACCACCGTCATGCATCTGCTCGTCAAGGATGCGCCCAGGATTAAAAAGAAGATAGAAAATCAGTCTTGTATGGTGAGTCATCTGTCCATGTTTGGTAGTAGAAGTACTCCTTGCTTAAAGGCCGAAAACGCATCTGCAGTCCTCTAGTGTTGTCGATGCTGAACATAAGGTTACCTGCGGCTCGTTTTCCTATATCGTTATCCTATAAAAAATAGTATATCTTCAGTCAAATACATCCACTGCTGTACGGATACCTTCCCCAGGGATCCACAAATATCGGTCCCTCGCCGCTTATATTCTTGATCAGATCGAAGGTCCCTTATGTTAGAGACCTACCAATGCTGTGGCATATCTACGTGGCCACTATTCTAGAACCATTTCTTTCCATCGGTCGTCCAAGGTACGAGCGATATTCCCAGTACATTGCCACCCAAATTTAGCTATTGTACTACTACAATATATTTCAACTTTTTTCACGAGCTTATCTAAACCCTGAGGTATTTATACCCTCAGTTCTTACATGTTGACTTTTCAATAAATTTAAAACACGAGCTTCCGAGTCATGGGGCACTTTAACTTAGCAGTAATATTCTAATGTTAGAAAGAGGCAATCAATGATCATCATCAGAGGGTCATCAGATGTTATGTGACCACAGCTAAGGGTAATTGGATAAGGCAAAGGGAAGGAGGAAGAAATAAAAATTGGTCTGGGTTAGGCACGCAGTCAATATAATTTAATGGTCAAATTTAATAGCATCAATGGGCCTATCCACGTGATTTTATTTGCCCAAAGGTGGGCGACACCCACACGGTGACAGTGGAGGTCGAGGGCACACCAGTGCCTGAGCTCAGCTTCTACAAGGACGGCGCGGAGATCAAGAGCTCCGAGCGCATAGTTATCGTCAAGGAGTCGGACTATGTGTACAAGATAACCATCAAGGACGCCAAGCTCACCGACACTGGATCGTATTCCGTCGTCGCTAAGTTAGTATATTGTTGTACTTTTTCCTATACATTGTATTTATATTTTATTGCATAATCTTGACATACCTTTTTTTGGACAATAGGATAGCAAAAGATCACGATAATAAATATCGGTTAAATCATTTCTTGGCAAAAAAATAGGTAAAATTATTCCTGAGGCAAGAATTTTTCGATGAATGTCACATTGATTCCAATTGATAATTTTGTTTTATAATATGTAATATGGTGCCATTGTCGACGACTTTTTGTTCTAGTACATCTAGGAGTATACCTAAAACTAATGCTTTTTTCCACTAATATGTGATTTATCATTCAATGTGCAGGAATGAAGTGAACCAGTGCTCGGACTTCTGGCAGTGGCATGTGTCTTCTGCGCCCAAGATCGTGAAGAAGCTGGGCGGCTCCAAGGTCTGCGAGGAGAAAGAGACGGTGACCTTTAAGATCGAAACTGAATCCGATCCAGCGCCGAACGTTAAATGGTATGCTAACAAAATTGCTAAATGTATTGCTATTCGTTTGTCGGTGACTCCAGGGAATACTTTAAAAGATTTTAACAGTGGTAGAGTCCGCAACAACAACATCTGTTACACGAATTGGCCGGCTCCACCGGTGAAATACCACGACCTCACAGAAAACAGGCGTGAAGTAGTAGTGTTCTGTGTTTCGTCTGATGAGTACCGGAGGCTCAAATGCAGTACAATTCTTCTTCCCAACCTTTTCTAATAAGGAGAGAATGGGAAGGGGAAGAGGATTTGACAAGCGATATATGGATAGGTAAAGCAAATATCCTTTTTCCTTCCTCATCTGTCCATTAAAAGTAGGCAACGCAACTGATTTGCTTTATATCGAATTGTATACCCAGGAACGTCTCCCTTGATCATTCACAAGTTCAATGCATAAACCTCGACCATTAATTACCATCAAGTTAGTCAATCCTTTCAACTTCCATTATCTTCTTCAACAACTTTTAAAAGTAATTAAAAGACATCATTTTAGGCACCTCCATGTTTTTCTGTACGAAAATTGATTGTTAGTAGTTTAATAGATAAATTAACAATTTTGTCAAGAAGGAATCAACATTATTTCGTAGGTTCAAAAACAAAACGGAACTGACCGAGTCGTCGGCTGTTAAGATCTCGTCATCAGGGGAAGCGCATTCGCTGGTCATCACGTCAGCTGCGCGCGCCGACGCCGGGGAGTATTCCTGTGAGGTAGGTGACACAACTTTACGTATTTCTATATTTGAAAATTATTAAACTTGTATTGCTGTGATAGAATGGTCAGATTTAATCATAATACAAGTTACCTCAATCAACTATATAGCCTATTTAGAGCAATGTCTAAAGCAGACTGCTTATCCTTTTGTCTTAGATATTTATCTAACTTTATCATAATACAATTATTGTATAAACGCATTTGTACGCATTACTCTTACATATATGTTTTAAACAGTACATTTCAAACGTGTATAGGTCCGCAACGTGCACGGCTCTGCGAGCGACTCGTGCGTGCTGAACGTACGCTGCGCGCCGCAGTTCCGCCAGCGCCTGCGCGACGTCACGGCCAGCGAGGGCGACGTCAACGTGGAGTTCACAGTCGACGTCGAAGCATACCCGGAACCAAAAGTTCAATGGTAAGAGCATAGAATACAGAAGCACCCAAAGCTGAATGATTAAAAATAGAGTTATAAGGAAAAAGTGTGACTTAAAAGTGGATGTGGACTACAATCGAGAAAGGTATGCTTCGGTTGTTCGGGCATGTTGAAAAGTTTAATGAAGAGAGAGTAAAAAACAAATTTATGTTGTAAAATTGAGTGTCACTGTTGGAAGAGAACGTCCCAGGAGAATTTATATCGATCAGATTAATTATATACTAAAGAAGGGCGATATAAGCAGTACCCTAACCGACGAGCATGTATGCGTAGATGTATGGATGTAATAAAACGAGAGAGGTGTGGCAAGAACCTTTAGGTTCCGGTCGTTTTTTTTAATATCTCTCTTCGGTCCACACTTCGCACGTGATACAAACTAATAGTCAATTTCCAGGTACTTGGGTGATGTGGAAATAACTGAGAAGAAGTCCGTGTACACTCGCGTGGACAACGGCAGCTCGCACAAGCTGATCCTGAAGGAAGTTTCAGCAGAGCTGTCAGGCCAGTACTCCTGCAAGGTCACTAACGAGCTCGGCAGCGACTCCTGCCACGCCACCTTCACTGTCAATAGTCAGTATTTTTCTATAATAATATTTCTAATGTATAATTAACCGCTAAGTTATTTTAACTTAACAAATCACGGTTTCGGAATGCTACGTTAGTTAGCTAGATATATAAAATCCATCCTATCTGATGGTGATGGCTCACTCCCTATTTTAAGGCATTCAGTTAAAAACAATAATAATAAATTCATTAATTGCAAATCTGTGTACAATGTTAAGGAATACATATGTAGGTATAGTAGTATCAACAGTTACCCTATCGGGCATGCAATATGATAGTGGCTAGGTGAAAGATGTAATGCGATTTTTTTTAAATTATACTCGATAGGCTGTGATTGAGATTTTAAATCCATTATCGATTGCAACTGCAACATTATGTCTTCATATATTTTTTTAGGAAAACCACGGATCACCAAGAGCTTAGTGGACATGACTGTGGATGCCGGGCAAACTCTGAAGTTAGAGGTGGAAGTGGAAGGCTGCCCTGAACCCAAGGTTAAGTGGTACAAAGACGGCAAAGAGGTCACTACCGACGCTAGAATCAAGATAGAGAGAGATACCAAAAGGTAAGATTGTAACTTGTTTTGTAAATTATTCTTATTATTTTAATAATATTTTCTGTTGGGCTTTAACAACATTTTAAGGAAAAACCATTGTATTTTAGATTGGAGAACTATAACCTAACAGTAACGCTTGTGAAGGAAGAGGACGGTGGCGAATACGAAGTAAGGGCTGAAAATGAAATGGGTAGCGTGAGCTCGAAGAGCACTGTCACAGTCCATAGTAAGTATAGTACACGTACGAATACACAAAAAGGAAGCTCAAATGATTTAACTTGGCATCCAATGATAAGGAACCAATAACCTAAATTCGTTAATATTCCATTATGCATATTTATTTTGTACCTAAACAATACTTTGTTCGCCACTAGTCACTAGTTAACATCAGTGACTAGCACATGGTTCCAGCAAGTTACAGTCACACACAACACGCACCGCACACTTTGGTAAGGTACAGTCACAAAAGTCACAGAAAATATAATGTATGCTACACGACCGGAACAAGCGCATATAGGTATGGTAATAGTAAATTAGAGCGTAGTATTACCTGAAGTAGAATACTACTGCATTGCACGTATAAGTTTTGTTGTAGTGTCCTTCGTGGACGATTTGTAGACCTCACTTTGTTTATGTAATAAGGCATTCATTCGACTAGAATGCCGATGTGTGATTTCACAAGTGTCTAAGCACCATATCCTGTCTCACCTTTTTGTGACGTCCTTAATAAAACACCTATCCAAAAATCATATTAATATCATCACTTTTCGTTATTTTCAATAGCTAAAGAAGTTCATTCAAGATTCAAAAAAGAAATAATTCTTAAAAATCAACTCGAGGAAGAAAGCAAACCTAAAAAGCACGAAACGAAAGAAGATGCTGAAGAAGATGAAAACAAAAGCAAAGCAACTATAAACAAGACTACAGCTGAAAAGATCGAAGAAAAGCATCTTGATGAAAATACAAAGAGCGTTAGGTTTGAAGATATTGAGCAAACAATTAAAAAAGCAACAAAGTCACTGACGGAACCAGAAGAAGTAGAAGAAAAATCATTCTGGGATGATGTTGATGATGATTTTAAAGCTAAAAAAACAACAGTTAGTGATGTTAATGCACTTCCAGAAAAATCAAGACAGTCATTTTCAGAACCAGAATCTGTAGAAGAAAAATCTGTGTGGGACGATAATCTAAATGAAAACATTAAAAAAGCGTTAGTAGATGAGGTTATAAATGAACCACGAAAAGTTAAAAAATCATTTTCGAAACCTGAAGTAGCTGAGGAAAAGCCTAGTCTAGACAATAATAACGGAGAGCAAGTTAAAATACCACATATTGAGGAAATACAAAATAAACCACAAAAGTCTAGAAAATCATTCTCAGAACCTGATACGATTGAAGACAAATCTTTTTGGGATGATAAAGACAAAGAAATTAAGAGGGTAGAAGAAAACAAAATTATTGAAAAATCGCAAAATGGCAACAAATCCTTTTCGGAACCTGAAATAGCTGAAACTAAATCGTTCTGGGATGATATTAAAGACGAACAAATTAAAAATGCACAGATTGATTGTAGCGAAGAAGTGTCCAAAAAGCCTAAACAGTCGGTAGCAGAACATGAAAATGACCAAACGAAAAAAGACCTTGATAATGTTCAAGAAACAAGAAAGAAATCATTGTCAGAACCTGAATCAGCCGAAACAAAATCTTTTTGGGATAATAATGAAAATGAACAAATCCAGAAATTAGAAGTGGAGGAATCTAAAGAAAAGCCCAAAAACCCTAGAAAATCAATAACAGAGGCTGAAACTGCCGAAACAAAATCTTTTTGGGATGAAAATCAAGAGGAACAAATCAAAAAACCAGAAATAAGTGATGTTAAAAAACCGAGAAAATCATTGCCAGAACTTGAGAGGGATAAATCATTTGATGAGGCAAATAAAAACATACAAGTGGACGAAATTCCCGAAGCATGTATAAAATCAGATATTCCTGAACCAAAGAGTTTTTGGGATGAAAATGAGATTGAGAAAAATGAAAAACTTCCAGCTCAAAAAATTCAAGAGGTGTCTGATAAATCAAAAAAATCATTTACTGAGCAAGAACCCATTGAAGAAAAATCAATATGGGATGACAATAAGGATGAACAAAATAAAAAGGTTGATGTTAAAGATATCGAAAACAGTAAACAAAAGGGTAAAAAGGGAATAACCGAACCTGAAAATATAACGGAAGTGAAAATTGATGAAGATTTAAGGCCTTCAAGACGTAAATCCGTCAAAAAACAATCTCTTAAAGAAGAAGCGATTAGTGCCGAAACAGAAGGTATAAAAAAGTGCTTTAAGCTTCTTCATTTCTCAATAAAACAAACAGCTTATAATCAGCGAGAAACTCACGTTTTCGCAAATAATATTGCATGCTTAACTTGTGTTATTTTTAACAAACGAAGTGTGATTTGTTATGTTTAGGCCGAGTGTTCGAAACAATAACCACGTTCAAGACAGGCGGCGATGGGTCTATTATTGTGTCTAAGGTCAGCAGCACTTGTTCCCACGGCGCCATTATCACAGGTCGGTATAAAAGCTTCGCTTATCTTCCTTCTCAACTTTTCTTGCTCCTCATTTAATTACCATTTAAATTATTCTTTGAATTACCTCTGGTATTTTTCCTTAAATCATCTATTGCATGATCTATGTTATAAACGTTAGTATAAATGTGGTCATAATAATATTTTAACTATTAGGTCCTGCCGAAACACACACTTTGCATAAAATGACATCGAAATACTATGATGATGATGATGATGAGTGCACCAGAAAAATTGTACTACCCAATAAGCCACATACTACTTCTTTAGAAGTAGAGGAAATTGCAAGTCACAGTTATTTCTTATCTGAATTGGGTTATTATACTGTGCCAGATCACATCAGGAGAGGCACATATGGCATTATAGAAGAGCCGCAGACTGATTCTGATGCGGACAGTTTGAAATATGGACGACATACCGGAACTAGAACGGTTTCTATTCATTCTGTCTCGGAAGATGAAAACAGCTGGCAAAACGAGTCACTATCCCGAGAAATATCAATAGAAGATTTGTCAAAGTCGATATTTGAAATAGATGAGACACGTAAAGTCTTCAGCAAAGATTCATACGTTCGTCAGTCTTCTTTCAAAGAAGATTACTTAACGAACGATGGAAACGAGGAATCAATTATATTGACAGAAAAACGTCAAAAAGTTTTTGAAAATGATATCACTGACAAACTTAAGGACATTTGCAAAGAATTCGATGAAAATGAATTCAAGAATGTTGAGGAAAAGATAGATGATGTGAAAAATCGCATTATTGAAGAATTAGTAATAGGAGATGTTACGTATCCTGATAATATAACAAAAAATGTCACCGAGACGATCGTGGAAAAAAAGAAAAAACATGGCGCAAAACTGTTCTGCGTCGAAGAGGAGGATGACGTAGAAATGGAAGCATTGCTGAGACGAAGTCAAAGGCAAAGAAGCATATTAGATGATATTTTAAATCAAGAAGATGTAAAAGGTAAATTTCAAGTACATACAATATTATTGAAAAAGGAATACTGGAAAGCTGAAATAATACATTTTATAACGCTACGAATGTTTGTTAGGGGCATAACAACTTTGTATTTGTTGCTTGTACTTTAAAAAATATAAATTAGCTATCGTACTCCAACTGTGATCTGGTATTTTTGTTGAAACTAAGTGTACAATGCGTTTTATTGTGCACATTTATGGAGTTAAAAGTAGCATATTTAAACAATTAAACACCAGATCACATTGACATATCTTCTAAGCATTCAAACATTATTTTTGAATTAATATTCTACCGTATGTTTGTTTTAGCGCGCATGCGTAATAACATTTCCTTCTGGCATACTAATAAGCGGATCCTGTTGCGAAGGAGATGTTAATCTCCACCACTCGTCCATACAAAGGTAATTCTTTCGTTTTTTGTGTGTTTACTGTTTGTACGTAGTTGCTATTTGTTTAATCCGTTCCTAAACATCGTGCGACGAAACCGGTAGGTATGTATGTAAGTTTACACACAGCAATACAACACGAAACAGATTTACCAGCCACTTTACCCCTCACATATGGGTAAGTACAGCATCACTAGTATTAAGGTTAACTGCTATAAATATTCACATTCAATATTCATTGTATATTTTACATTATGCAAAGGTATTTTATTTTTCTTCAACAACTCTGTATCTTCTATTCTACACATATAAAAATCTTTTGTATATATTTTTATATCTCTATGTGGTTCGTATATTACACGCATAATTTCTTAAGTCTTCAGTTAGGCTTTTTAATTTATTTTCTAGGCTCAAGCTTGCACGCCATTAAGTACGTTTCCCTTTATATCTAATCCATCAAAGTTCTTATTCATTTTTAATGTCTTCAATCTGCAAAGAAAAGTTGTAGTATATAAATATACTTACAAACTATTGTAAATGTTTCAGCACCTCCAAAACTGAAAGAGAGCAGCATGAAAGACAGCAGTGTGTTCGAATCCCTACCTTTGATCTTCACGGTTGAAGCGAGCGGTTCCCCGAAGCCGACGGTGCGCTGGCTGCATGACGGCAAAGAGGTTAAACCAGATGCCAGAGTCCGTATCACCAACGACGGAGATTTGTACAAACTCGTGGTGGATAAAGCCGAACTCGGGGACGCCGGTAAATGGCAGTGTGAGATCAGCAATAATCTTGGAAAAGATGTTCTCCAGGCAGAAATTACCGTGAAACGTAAGTGACTTATTTTATTTAATTAATATAATGAAAGAATATCCAATTAATAAATAAGTTCTGACAATATTTAGATAATTTAATCGTTTTAACCCACTTTATACATGAACTCATGTTCTAATACATTAAAATATAATCTAGCCTCTATAGTTAAATAGGTTTCATCTAACTAAGCGAAGGGTAACATTCTTCGAATATAATTATTTTACTAACGACTTTCCATTTGTGCAAGTACAGATAAGCTACTAATAATACCCCCTCAGCTTAATGATTGCTGAAGCTATTTTCATTGCAACATATCACACGTCTTTCACCATACGTCTGGTAATTCTTGATATCCTTCTAGCTGAAAGCGAACTCCGCAAGCCGATCTTCAAGTGTCCACTGGAAGCGCAGCGCGTGATGCAGCGCGAGCCCGTGACTTTGCGCGCGGTGTGCACGGCGGACCCGTTGCCGCACGTCGCCTGGCTGCTGAACGGCAACGAGCTCACCCCGGACGCCACACTCCTCATGGAGTCCGACAGCAAAGACATCGAGCATGGTCTAAAAGAATGCACCTTCACACTCCATATTCCCACAGGTAAGACTTTCATTTTAGTAACATTCATAGTTTCGGACAGAAATTACGAGATGTCACTTACCCTCATCATAAAACTCGGAAACCATACTTTTGTCATTAAGTTCTTTGTACTTAAAATTAGACAAAATATATAAGATTAAAGAAGTCTAAACAGGGTATTTTTTTTTAAACAGGGTTAATTACACCATCCAATTGAATTTGAGTATAACTTCATAAAAAGTGAAATAACTTTAACTCAGATCCTACTATAATTTTGGCAGGCCGTCATGCGGACACCGGTGTGTACACGATCCAAGCGAAGAACAAGTACGGAGTGGGCGAGAGTTCGGCGCGCCTCGACATCCTCCTGCGGCCAGAGATCGAGGGCCTGAAGGACGTCAACGCCATGCCCTACGAGGAGACCACATTCATCGCCAAAATTCAAGCGAACCCCATCGCTGAAGTCCAATGGTTAGTTGTAGTGATGATAAAACAAACTGATGTATCAAAACTTTCAACCTAAGCGTTGCCAATATAAGCGTAAATTGAAGAGTAATGAAACGGCTCTCATGAAATGTTTTCGTACAGGAGCAAAGACGGCTATGTGATTAAGCCGTCGTCACGCATCGACATAGAAGAGGACAAGGCCTCAGAGACCCACAAACTTATAGTGAAGAAGGTGACGCTCGAGGACGCGGGCGTGTACAGCGTTACCGCTAAGAACGAGATCGGAGAAACGTCGCAGCAGGCCAAGCTTACAGTTCATAGTAAGATATTTTTGATAAAATGTTACAGACTTATAGGAAAAGGCGTTCACGTATGCGTTCGCCTTCTCAATTAAATTGAAGTAGAGAAAAAAGTTTCTGAAAAACTCATACCAATGATAGCACGACATAAAAAATTAAAAATTATACAAAAAGAACTGATAGAATTCTAGCAACTCACGTCATCTAATAATTGGATACAGATTTAATTTAAGTGATTTTTACTCCGGTAGCAAATAGTAATTTGGACCAAAAATTTAATTATCTCAACAAGCCAGACATAGTTTTCCAGGTCCATTGAATTTCTTTACCCTGTTTTTTCATTATTCTTCAAAAATCTTATTGACATAGTAATTTCAACACGGATTAAACGGTTCTTCTATATAAAATACAAACCCGTACAGCTGACAAGCCGGTGTTCACGAAGCCGCTACAGAAGGAAACGGTGAAGGACTACGCGGATTGCACTTTGAAGGTGCGCTGCGACGGCGTGCCCAAACCCGAGGTGCGCTGGTTCGCGAACGGCAAAGAGGTGGTCAACGACGAGAGACACACCGTCACCACCGAGATCGGCGGGCAGGTCGACAGCGAACTCGAGATCAAACACTTTAATCCCTCTGATGCTGGCAAGGTTGGTGTACTTTAATATTGCCTTATTTGCTACTATATTGTAGGAAATATCATTTGGAAAAGAAGAGAACATTTGGGAGGCAAAGCAATCGATAAGTGAAGTTTAAATCCTATTTTCCAAATTATTAAGGTATCAGAATTTTAGCAGTGATGATTCGTTACATACTATATGAACTTACATTTAAAATAGCCGTTATAGGGTGGCGACCTCACACATTCAAATTAGCCTGACTGGTAGCTGAGAGTGAACCGCAACATCAACATTGTCTTATATATCGCAACTGAATTTACAATG
>JWHW01051484.1:16974-36057 GCA_000931545.1 Papilio glaucus | reverse complement strand
TCTGGAGCCATGGGTGTAGATTACGAATTTCGTATTCTGGTTGTTACCTGTTAACATCTTCGTCTGGATATCTTTCCCGAACAGCGCCTGAGGTGATCAACGACGAGCCGGCGTTCCCGCAGAGCGACATCTGGTCGCTGGGTGTGCTGACCTACATCATGCTGTCGGGGACTTCGCCCTTCCGCGGTGCCGACGACGCCGAGACCAAACAGAACATCTCCTACGTGCGCTACCGCTTCGAACACCTCTACAAGGAGATCACGCAGGTCAGCCCATAGCATGCTCAGTTATCATTTGTGATAATTACTACAGACGACCCACACACGGTGAGCGTGCTGAGATCACCAACCCGCCTGCCAAGCAAGGCACCGAGTGGCGAATACGGCAGCTCCCTCACCTCCCTACGCTCCACCATCCATAATGGCGTTCTGATCAATGAGGAAGGGCTACAGTGGACGAATATCGCCGGAAAAATCGCTGGAATGTGTGATAGATATGTGTAACAGATAGAAAGAGATGAATGATTTACTGAGATAAGTATATCAGTAGAAAATCAGCATTTGGCCAAGCACCAGCTTCGAAGCTTACATATCATCTAAGATACATCGAAAACTCTCCTTTTCTGGACTATATGCTTCCAATTAAGCTGATTTAGATATTTTCTATAACAGGAGGCGACGCGTTTCCTGATGTTCGTGTTCAAAAAAGTGCCTCTGAAGCGACCTTCCGCCGAGGAGTGCTACGAGCACCGCTGGCTCGCGCAGTCGGACTTCATTCACAAGAAACGCGAGCGCGCCGTCTTCCTTGGCAACAGGCTTAAGGTAAATAATCAGTTACTTCTTATTATTACTCCTCATTAATATTTATTGCATAACACTCAATTATTAAATTAGCCGAGAATAATCGGCAAGATAACGCAACATCGGTCGGCATCTCACTTGCACGCACACTGCTTGCGCGCGTGGCTGATGTTTATCGTATTCGAAAATGTTCAATTTAATAATGCTGGTATGACATTCTTACATATTTTCTTTACTTTTGCAGGAATTCTCTGAAGAGTATCACGAGAAAAAGGCAAGAGAAGCGTCTCAGGCCGACACCGTGGCGACAGCTTTCGGCCAGGTGGCCGCCCGACATCTGACGCGGTCTAACAGCATCCAGGAGGAGCTGCTTACCAACTTCTCCAGCCACTGACACACACAGCTCATACTGCTCACCATTGACCACAACTCACTCAACACTCCTCATCATTGACCATTGAGACAACTGGAAACTATTTAAGAGAAAAAACTCTATGGTCATTATTTTCGGTATCAATTTTATCATTAATTAAATTAAGCATTAAAAGATAGTCATGAATTTGCACGAACAATAAATCCATTGTATAATTAACACTTCACAGTCACAAAAATTCTAGAATCAATTTAGTTTTAATTTATTTCTACGAATTTGTACTATTTATTTATTTATTTATTTATTAACGCCTATTGGTTAATTGCTTAAGTATTATTGAAGGCAATATATGGAGATTTGCTGTTTACCGTTTTATTATTTACAAAAATCCAAAACTAAAATAACGCCTTTTGAGGAGTGGATAGAAGAGAAAGGGAATGTGGCGTACGGCACCTCACTGGTGAGACGAAATGCAAGAGCATGCAGAAGCATTGCAAGTTGTGTTACTAACCCGCTCGAGTCGGCCCATTAAAGCCTTTTTATTTTTCCCTTAAGATTTGTTACTGCACATGTAATTCGGTGTGCCTCTTGGCATATACCTCCAGCTCTCTCCATTGAACTCATCTGCAGCTCTTGTCGAGCAAGGACCCAAAGTTCTACGGGTTATGGAAAAAAATGGAGAACTAGGTAGCAGTTCACCTGTGACGTAACCGCTACCCATAGCCATCAAGCAAATGAGTAGCAGACGCGTTACCTACCTTTAATAGACACAGGAATAGGAAAAAGTATATTTCCTTCTCCTATTCATCCCCTCTCTTGTCCAATCCTCTTCTCTTTCCCACCCTATCCTTATTAGGAAAAAATGGAAAGGGGAAGAGGACTTAAATTGGGCCTCCGGAACCTCTCTCATCAGACGAAACATAAAAACATACTTCTTGACGCCTGTCTTCTGTGAGGTCGTGGTATTTCACCGGTCGAGTCGGCACATTCGTGCAACAGTTACTGCTGCTGTGGGCCTTTACCACTGTTAAATCTTATTTGTCATTGTGCGGGTTATGTTACCTAAAATTTATACAGTTTCATATTAAAAGCAAAGTTATACATACATTTAAAAAAAAAATGAAAATCGTTTTTATTAATTTAATGTGCAGGTAACACTCATTGATCACCTCGAATTCAATAACCCGCTGTCCTAGGTGAACGACAAACTCGGTAATGCGATTGCGACAAACATTGTACGTTGTGGCCTATGTTGCCAACATCGCACCATCAGTCGCGCGTAAAATAATCGCATAGTATCGCGCTGCGACGTGACGCGTTCTATCGCTCATAATACGTAACTGCGTACGTACTTCTTGTGACGTCATCTGCATCATAGTACGGACGCATTTCCATCCATTGCTCTATCGAAACGTCACACGCACCAAGTTAAAATGTAAAAACCGATCGAATGCGAGTCGGACTCGCGCACGAAGGGTTCCGTACAATTATCTAGAAACAATCAAGTTTGTTGTATGGGAGCCACCTTAAATATTTATTTTATTCTGTTTTTCAGTATTTGTTGTTATAGCGGCGACAGATATACATCATCTGTGAATATTTGATCTATTACGGTTCATAAGATATAGCCTGGTGACAAACGGAGAGTCAAACGGACGGACGGACAGCGGAGTCTTAATAATAGGGTCCCGTTTTCCCCTTTGAGTAACGAAACCCTACCAGTGTTCTGTGGATAACGAAAATAAAACAACAGATGTTCACATAAAAAGACTCATACACTTTATTGTAATTAAATGTATGATTATATTATAGTTAACACATAGATTCAGATTGCGTAAGTAACGGTCGCTTCTAGTTGAAAAGAATTAATTATTTAAAACTAATTTTTACATTATATATTTATATATACAAATATGACTATACATAGTGAAATCACAAATTACATTTAATTAAAAAATAGGAAGAGGACTTATTTTATTGGATCATTTAATAGTGGTCATTAAGTAGTGCAAAAAGACAAAATTCTCAGGATAAAAAGATAACCTCAAAGTGATTTATTAGCTCTAACTCTAAGTGATCAAAGAGTATTATGGATTGAAAAACATTGGGATCCTGGCATATCAAAAGGATCAGATCCGATCAGAAATTTCATAAGGAGTTTTGTTATATACAGATATATTACATTAAAATTTTCATATACTTCTTATATACTTTCAATATATTTATTAATTTTCTATTGTGGTACGGGGTACGAAAACCTTCATCACTATGAAACTAAAGCACTAAACAGACTACATATAAAATATTTTTACTTGATATCAATAAGGTTCAAAATAGTAAACACTTCAAATCAATATGATATTCGAATCAAATATGTATGTTTTCTTTGTCAGTGTGTGTCTCTGGTGCAAGCAAATGTCGACTTTAAGGTGAAGAACCTTTTCTTACCCCGACTATGTATACTTTGTTTCACAGCAACATAGAATTTTTGTAAACAAACAAATGTCATTTTCCATACATGGCGGCCATTTATACTTTCATAGTTAATGTAATTTTGTGGGAATCGTGAGATAAAGTGAAATTGTATAATATGGATAGCTAATGTTATAATGTAATGTGAGAAAAGGTTATTTTTGGAAAATATTTACGAATTATAACGTTTGTTTACAAAAATTCTATCTTGCTGTGAAACAAGGTTGACATAATAACTAGAATATATATTATTGTATTTTATTCTTATATTTTGTTTTTCTTCAATAAACATTTATGACTTAAAGGAATTAGGACAGAATTTAAGTAACTACAAATTCATATATACACAGGTGTGATTGAGACAGGATTGAGTTTAACGTTTACTTTCTCAAATAAACATGTATTAAATGAACAATCACGTATTTTTAACCAACCGGAGGTCAAAAATAGGTATCATCATTATCCCAAAGCGGTTTGAATTCAAATCCTCTGCCATCAAGCATGTCCGGTTTCAATCAATCGCCCTACTACAAAGCTTTTAATAATAATATATATATCACAAAAAAATATATTGAAAAGACACTGAATTTTCAACTATCCTATACTATACTAAAATTGTTCTTACTATGTTGATAAATAAAAAATATCTTTAAAGTCCATTGCTCTCTGAGTGATTACTTCTTACACTCCCTAGATCGCCAAAGATTTCCACAAACTACCGTCAGGAGGCTCAAGCCCCCCAATGACAATCCTGGATCCACTGATCACTGTAGAAGTAAGTAATAAATAACGGAATAGTTCACAACCATATTACCGTACTAAATTTGTCTACGGTGGAAACAACTTACTATGTTTGAACCCATTTTACCATTTGAGAGAACTTAACAGGTTTCTCAATTGCCATCTTCACAATTCAGATATAACCTGACGCAGTTCACAATCTGTTGATGGTATCATTTGCAATGAAGGTATAAATTTAGTCTAATTTTCCCGTCGTCTTTGGCAAAGGGATAGAGCGATCAGGCTAATAATAATCTATACAAACAAACTAAACATTGTATACAAACCGACTAAACATTGTATACAATCTGACTGAATGTTATATACAAACTGACTAAACATTGTATACAAATCAACTAAACATTGTATACAAAGGAACTTAATCTTGTATACAGTATGGTAGTAATAGAAACAAATGTATACAGAAATACTTGTAGTAGTATGTCTTAGGCATTTGAGTTGATCCATAAAAATCCACTAGGTGTGGACCGATCTTTGCTCTACATCACCTGTCATTGTAAGATCATGGTTTATTGTGATGTTGACAAACAATTTACTATCCTATGATAGCAATGGCGCTCTAAAAATTAGTTCTTTTGTGGAAATTTGGGTTTTAATGGTTAAGACACCTATATGGATAGATTTAAAAATAAAAACCATATCCAAATACAACATTTCATCATACAAATATACAAGAACAGCTTTCTTTATGTGTATTATATTAGATAATTTATGAAAATAATTTTGTCACATTTTCTTCACACTTTCGAGTCGAGTTAAAAAAGAAAGTAAGAAACTAACAGTGCTTTAGTAAGAAATGTTCTGGCCATTTTCTGGCATTTCATAACTATTACACCTGTTATTGAGCAATGGACTGCTTTTGCTAAATCAATTAAAATATAAAAATATTTTAGCAACTAGCAACAAGGTGACAGTGTACAAAATTTAAGACAAATAAAATGTAAATATTAACCATTTTAGAAGAGTCATCAGTGCCGCTATTTTTTCTTCGTGTGTGATCGCCGGTTACCCATTCCTCATCTTTTCCCCTTAGAAGTTGCTATGTACTCCTGAACCTTGACTTGAAACTCACTCTTATTCTTTTTGTACATCTCCGCAGCTTCAATGTTGAGAGGATCCTCGAAATTTAACAGGTCCTGGAAACAAAAATAATGATGGTCATAAAATCACAAAGTTTAAAGTAACAATACTATGTACTGGTATTTGACTACTACTACTAATTTTCGGAGATGTTGTTGCTGGTAACCTTATTGACGGTTCTTACAGCTTCATCTGATACAGGGCTCGCGATCCGAGTGATCTTGAGCTAAAAGTAAACAATTCTAGGTCCCTAATGTAATCTAGGGGCCTACTTGCTGGATTTAGCAGCCATCGGTGTGGGTGTGGTGTCTACACAAGTCGAACCTGTTACCATTGAAGACTATAATGAGGTCTACTAAGTAGGGGTGTTGTCTACGTGATCGTCGAGGGAAGGAGCGTACCTGTCTCCCGACGGTCGTCAACTGTTTTAACGAGTACTGGTATTTAAGATCACATGTGCAATACATAGATAAGTATGGTCATAAGTATGACAATGTATAAAATATTTCATACTTTTGAGGCCATTTGTTAGGATTGCCCTTTGGAAAAATCTTGACACATCTTTCTCGCTTCTTGTACAACCATACATCTACACACTCATTGGTTATGGGTAGTGCCTATACTGCTTTACTTTAGTATGTGACTATTCTGATAGATCTATCTTTTAAGACGTCCCTGCCAACACTGCCACTCACTTTTGCAACATAAATTTGTCTTGTCACTCTCTTTTCATTCATCCTGTCAATATTCCCAAATCACAAAAGCTATCAATTCTGGATAAAAGAAATGGTGTAAGAAACGCTTGCAATACTTGTATTTGAGAAAAATATGCTGAACAACGCCAATAACTTTTTTTTTATTTGGCAAATCTGCAACCAGTTTTTTTTACACTTTTAGCAGATATGTTATATTTCCATCGTTTTTTGAGTGTGTCCTCCTTTGAGAACAACTACTTCTTGTCTCTATTACAGTTATCAGCTAGCATCTATTGCATAGGGTGAAAAAAAATTATTTCAACTGTAGCTGTTGATGGTAAGCTGTACTGCTAGTTGGTTGGGATACCTTTGCAGCTTCTCTTGATATTTTTAATGGTATTTTGGTATCCATCCTTCACACTTAGCATTTTCAGATTATCATGGATTTGGTCTGGTCTTGGTTTTTTTGTACCATGGGATTGCCGAATGCCAACAACTTGGATTCATTTTTAATCATCACAAGGACAGTATTTTATTTTATGTCTTATGGAGTATACCATTATCTTTTAGACGTGTATGATTTACACCACTTGAGCGCTAGCTAGCTTCTACTGCTAAGTAAAAGTAGGCACTTACCTGGCTTATTCTCTCATAAATTGTATAACTACATAATATATCACTTTGTGGACCAACATTTTTGAGAAAGATAAATAGGAAATTAGCATGTGGATATTTATCTATATATTTACACATGCATTTATATGTATCACATATACATGTACATAGATAATGCACATATGTGATTTTCTGAATATTTTCATAACAAATTATTATGGATTTTTGCTTACTTAAGGTACTTTAAGTGTACTAAGGGCAATTTAAGCTTAAAAAGTTATTGAAATTAGTTCGACTTTAATATACATAATAATGATGAAACTCTATTGAATTTATTTTATATTAATAATAAGGTGCACTTACTGTGAATAATGAATTGAGACCCCAAACAACATCTTTTAAGCGTCTTGTAGGTGCCCATCCATGTTCATCAATTGATGTCTGCCGAAGTAGAGACAAGCAGATGTCTCCATCAACATTAATGTTGGGATGCCACAATCTTGTCAAGCATTTTACTTTAGGTGGCTAGAAAATTATTAGAAGTATTAGTAGAAAGACCTTTGATTCATATTAATTTACATGATGATCATAGGTGATAATAAATTTTATAAAAGCCTTATTCACTGAATTTATTATGACAGAATTAATTGCGTTACATTTTGAACAAATTGGCAATGAATGTTTGATAACTTCTAATGTTCAACATCTTATTTTATATGGTACAAATTTATACAGATTTTTTATGACAGCAAAAAACATTGAACCAAAAAAAAACACTAACTCCCGGCAGATTGTTACAACAGCATATTCATATACCTTAGATATTTCTAAAATTATTTTCCACTCCAAAATAATATAAATCTTAAGATAAAAAGACCCAATTCGTTTTTTCTGCAATATTGTTGTGATGTGATAATTAATTTATTGATATTTACCGCCATATTATAGTCTTCGGTGATGAACACACTGAATTTAAATTTTCCCCCCAGCCAGTAGCCTTCATCTGGAGTCACGGTCAGAATGAACTCGCTCAAAATGTTTGGATCCTCAAAGTGTACTGAGCAAGTCGTAGGGAGATTCTCGTTCATTTCTTGCACCTCCTTAACGAGCAACTTATCTCTTACTGATATCCTTTTGGGTACATCTACAGTAACACCATTCATAGTTTCAGGATTTTCTTTCTTAAATTTTCTATTAAGCGTAATCATTTTTTTCTAATAACTAACTTATTGCCACATCAATTTACCCCAATATTAGCACATGGGGGCAGATTTTTTTAATAAAAATATGTGCGAAAGAACCAATCTTTCCTTCGATGCAAGGATGCAATTTTTGGCAATTTTGTTCGATTTGTCAAATTGTCAAGTGTCAAACCCATTTTTTAATAATGTCAAACCCAAACAAAGCTAAAATTGCCATAACCTACATTATTAGCCCACCTAATTTTACCGAAGCATTTAGTAGAACAAGTTTTATCAATCTATCCTTTTATATTTCTAATATAACTTCAAGAACTTTTTCGTTTTGTTTTTCAAACAATTGGGGTTCCCAGATATATCGATTACTCGTTTTTCGGCATGCAATAAATTAAGTAATAATTTCATAACTTATTTAATTACTTCTTAATATATATAGTTAAAACATTAAGATAGCAGAATACCATTTTTGACCGTGGCTTTGAATCGAAACACATTGACAGCATAAATGTAAAAAAAAGAACTATGACAAGACATGACATCATATGAATAGGACAGGAGATAAGACAGATTGTTGAATACGAAGACAGACAGACTCAGCTGAAGTAGAAAAATAGAAATAACAAACGAACCGATAAAGTGCAATACAAACACTTTGTAATTGTGTTAAACAGTATTTTTCATTATTAAGAGATGGCAGAGATAACCTGGCCGTGGCAGTATAATTTTCCTCCCTTTTTTACGTAAGTAAACTTGTTTTATTGCCACACTAAGTGTTTATTACTTTTCGAAATGAGTTTTTGTATTAATTCTTGGAAATATGTAAACGAAGGAAATGTCCACATTGTTCTACAAATATTGAATAGTGATTATGTCCTCCGTCTCATTAAAGAAGACATTAAGTCGAAAAAAATAAATGTTTGTGAATCAGTTGAATTCGTTAACTTAGTCATGATCCCCCTAATTTTTTCCGACAAAAGATATCAGGAAGAGGTCGTTGAAATTTCTTCAGGGGAAATCGTAGAGCTGACGAAACTTTTATACGAGTTTCGACCAAAAAATAGAACAATTAAGTCTATGATCAGGACAGCTGCAATTAAGGCACCTAATTTGACCATGGTCACCTCAAATGCTGATAATTATTGCATAGAAATCAAACCGAAAGAAGGATATCTTGCAAACAGCTTGAAAAGTTATCTAAAATGTTATTATTGTATGAAACAATTTTTTAAATTAAGTGAGAATCAAATTCATCATGTCAGCAGTTATTGTCCTTTGGATTTTTATTCTGGCGATAGAAACAGAATGAAATTTGCATTAATAAGTTTAATAGAAAATCCACAGAACAATTTTAAAATTTTTAAGAATGGTGTTGTTATTTATGAAGAAAATATGCAACAGAATGACTTTGAAATTGTATTAAAAGAACTAAAAATATTTGGAAACTCCATTAATTTATTTTTAGACTTTCTGATAGAAATACTGCTCAGTGATGGTAAATCAGATATAACTGTGGTAGGTACTAATGAAACAAATTATGTATCCAAAAGCCAATATTGTAAAGATGGTGATAATTTGAAAAATAATTCATTTTTATTTAAACTTCTTAATTTACAAAGACTATCAGAAAAGTTTACTTGTAATCCAGACTTCGGTGATGAATTAGACTATGTAAAGTCAATTTTAAAAGAAATGAAAACACAAAAACTTGATCTAACAAATGTAGACCACCGGAACATCTTCTTCACATGGGATCCCTTCTATTTAGCTCTCATATCAGCTGTCGTCAAGGATTGCTCTGTAATGATTAGTTTCACAAAAAACATCAGCAACAAATTCCCCAAAGTAACTGTAGGTGGAAGTATGCTGTCATACAAACTGGGAGTGACCGATTTGGAGCCCAAACCTGCTAGAGTCTTACATAAAAGAAGAGAAACAGAGAAAAAGTTGCTAGATATCTATGCAAAGATTGCCTTAACAACAAAAAAATAATTTTAGTAAGTATTGGTTATATGTTGACATTGATATAGACATTATATTTATATTTTTATTTACAAGTCAATTAAAAAAAAACTGAGAACTTTTGTATTAAAAAAAGACTGTTATTATGCTTGGACTCTGTAAGCAATGCTAGTCTGTGGTAGTTGTGATGCTGCTATTATCGCAGATATGTTATCATTACAAAGAAGTTACCTATCTTCAATAGACTCGAGACTAGAGATTGTTGTTGTGTTTATTAAATTTTTTGACAAGTAGAAGATGTGCTTTTCAATAATGATGTTGCTCAAACGGCATGCAATAGGACACATTTTTTCAAGTTCCTCACCGGTCAAAAAACTAAATTTTGAGAAAAAAAGTTACAAAGAAATTCAAGTTTGGTGTATAACATGATCATCATTTAACAACTTCTGTTCCATAGACCCTTGATGGTTTAGTATTCACTAATATTTACTTCTTATATTTTGATAAAGTTATAATACTAGAGGATTGTAATGGAATAATAATTAATAATAAATAATTATTACTGTACAATTTCCTCTTAAATCTAATAATGTATGAAATTTTCATTAACATCTTTCTCCTGTTTCAGAATTCAACCACATGCAGAGACAAGAGCGAAACAAATAGAAGCTTGGCAACAATTAATAACAGACTACCTTAAAACAACAAAACAATCAACTATAGATGTAAGAGAATCACAGAATAGTCCACTATTTAATAATGCTACAATTAATAGAAAGTTATCACAGGAATCATTATTAACTATATTAGAAGAAATGGCGAAAACCGGGAGGGCGGCACCTGTGGACAAGAGTAAAAATGTCTGGGAGGTCTATTGGCATTCACTTGACGAATGGGGCAACATGCTGTACAATTGGGCCAATAGTAATGGCTTAAATAATACTGTATGCACATTATATGAATTAAGAGAAGGCGATAATACAGTTGGTGAAGGTGTGTATAATTTAAAAAATTATATTATCAACTTAATTGTTATTTTTTAATTAATTGGGTAAGTTTTGAAATTCGAACTAGAGTGATTTGTTAAATTATAAGTCAATTAAATTTAATCTGTTTGAAGAATGTGATAATCACTTTGCTAACGAGATATACAATGCAATGCCATGAAGTAGCAAACATAAGAACATATAATAAATATAACATAGATCCTATATTTTTCCACCCTATGTGTCTTTATGCTTACCTTTAATCAATTGTCTAAATGCATATCCATGGAAATACCGCTTAATCTAACTGCTTGGCGTAAGTGTGTGACGCCACTAGTAAAGAGTAGTTTAACTTTGACATAAAAAAAATGGAAGACATACTGCATGTATAATATTGATGTTAAAACACTTTTATTCTTATTTATCATAGAAATAAAAGTATGTATGATATGATATATGAGGTACATATGTAAAATATGTATATATATATGAACACCTATGTATGTCTCCCAGTTACTTCATATAATCAACATTCTACTGTAATAGTATTCTGACAATCAGGATTGGATAAGTGCTTTAAGTGATGTTTGCAAAACTTTAAAGAGATGATATTAAAGACTAATCAACTGTGGTAGAACCAGAAGCAGCAACATTTGTTGCATGAATTGGCCGGCTCGACCGGTGAAATACTGTAACCTCACAGAAGACAGATGTGAAGAAGTATACTTCTGCATTCCGGCTGATGAGTGACGTGTCGATGGCCCAATTTCAGTCTTCATCCTTTTCCAATAGCGATACCATTGGCTAGGGAAATACCCTTTTTCTTGTCTATTAAAGCTAGGTAATAATGCATCTGCAACTGATTTGCTACTTGCAAATGGTGAACCGCTTGCTTGTTTGCAACATTCTTCCATAATAAAAATCATGATGGTTGATTTTATTTTCAGAATTCCACGGCCTGGACATGAATGTACTAGTCAAAGCGCTGAAAGCTCTCGAGGTCAGGGGCAGATGTGAGCTAATTGAGTTTGACGAGCACCAAGGAGTTAAGTTCTTCTGATCATTGCTACACTTGTCAATACGTAACTTGAGGTATTATCATTGTGAGTACATTTTATATTCAATAAGGAAATGTTGAATGCACTTTGTTAAGTTGTAACAATTTTTTAATGTTGAAATATATTGCTTGATATTTTTAAAGGTGTGTTTTATTAACTTTTGACAGTGGTAAAGACCGCAACAACTGTTCCACGAGTTGGCTAGACCGGTTAAATATCACAACCTCACAAAATACAGGCGTGTAGTAGAAGTATTCTGTGTTCCGTTCGATGTGTTAGGTGCCGGAGGCATATCCTAGACTTTTTCCTCTTCATATCTGTTTCTAATAAGGAAAGGAAAATATCCTTTTTCTGTTTGTACTCCTCTGTCCATAAAAAGTAGGCAACGCATTTCATTCACTAGCTTGTTGCAGATGCTTAGTAACGGTCGCTTAATATCTGGTGAGCAGCTTCCTCGTTTGTCACACATGTACTAGTCTTAAGATCACGGTAAGCGAGGACAGCACATCATTATCCTACCTTAGTAACAAATTTATTTTAAAAGTATTCAGTAGCACTTTTATATTCTCCTTACAGGTAAGCGGCTGGTATAAAATCTCTAGCCAAAACCTATACAGTATAGACTATTGTCATACTGTTACCTCTGTTATAAGGACTTTTTGGTTATAGCAACATAAAGTCTCTTGAATTCTAAGTATACTTTCAAAGGAAAATAATAAAAAAAGTATGACTTACCTTTCCAGCAGTTTTTTGATCAATCTCTTGCCACGCACTTATTGTATTGATCGCATTACGCACACATACAGCGGCGCGCCAAGTAGAGTTGAACTATATATAAAGTAAAACGGCGGCACGCGTGTCTTGTGTACTAACTTTTGGTCTTGTCATTTCAAATAGTGAAAGGGAGATAGAATAAAATACGGTAGTTCGGTATTTCATTTTTATTTGAATCAGTAACTGTAAAATTGCATTAAAATCATTCAAATATTATGCTATTCCATTTAATTGTACAAGTTGCAAAATGTGTAAAATGTCTATAAAACACCAAACTTACCTAATGTTGGTTATACAACTTGAGTTTGTCGCTTACTTTTTATGTAAATATAAATAATTGTATGTATATTTTTGACATAAATAGATATAGGATAGCGACCCACAGATTCCATCCATCTCGGATTGTAGTTATCAATACAGTAAAAAATATTTTATACAGTTTAAAGCAATAATTCAAATAAGTCATGAAATAATTCTGATGATTTAAGGGGTGGCTTGGTTTTAAAATTTTATCACATTCACCAATATATGAAGTCCAAGAACCTCTCCTCACTCTCTCACCTCTTGTTTAGTATGTATAGTTTAAAAATACATATAAGACTTCTAAAAACTCGAGATTGATAGTAAATAAATTACAATTTACTCATAACTGTGAATTCTACAAAAAATTGTACTGGCAGTATCAAATATTAAAATATTTTTTTTTATATATATATAAGAGAAGGGGGCAAATGAGCGGCGGGAATACCGAGGTGATCAAGGTCCCTCATGGACATCTGCAACACCAGAGGAACTGCGTTGCCGGCCTTTGAGGAAATGATACGCTCGCTTCTTGAACGATTGAAGTAGTACTTGTATAATCAGATATAAGTGCTCCTTGCTCCCGTACAAGAGATTTTTTTAAATATTGCAAACATTCACAGTTCACAATTAGAAAAGAAAGATCCAGAAGGATATCTAACAAATGTAGCATATTTCTTAATACATAGACTACTACCAAACAATCAGTCTTTAACCGAAAATACACTTATAATAATTGTGAAATATTTACAAAGCTAATTAAAATCAACAAATAATTTATAAAAACGCTGTACACTACTCACCGAATAGAAACATCGAGATGTCTTAAATATATAGATTGTTTCAAATCAAGATGTAAACAAACAAATGTCACTTTATACGTGGCGGCCATTACACTTTTTATACTTTCATCGGAAATGTAATTTCGCGGAAATTTTGACATAAAGTGAAGTGAAATTTTATAATGCGGATAGCTAATGTTATAAGGTTATTTGAGAAAAAGTTGGTTTTCCAAAATATTGCGGAATTTACGAATTTTCGCGTAAAATGTACACTTTGTTAACAAACTTTACTCTTGATTTGGAACAAACTATAGGTATAAAAATTGTGCCTTCCCGATTGTACTGTATAGTAATAACATTCATTGCTATTATTATTAATAATACTAGAAGTGATGCACGTGCGCACTAGCCTTAATCACCTAACATCTAATTGTAACCTCAACCTTAAGTCACACGAGCTTTTATTGCACTGCTATAGTGTGTCATAATGTTTTAAAGAACGGACAATATGTTTTTTTTATATAGTGATTGGTTATAGCATTAACATAAATAAGACTCGAAGGACCGGTAAGAGTTCGACCTATAGTTTGATAAATATTTTTCTTTCGTTCCATTTTATTGTTAACCAAGAGGTTACAAAAAAAATACTTTTAGCATTTGTTAACTCGCTGTCGCGTTGTATCTAGTGTTAATTTTTATTTCAAGTCTGGCAACACTAGCGCCATTTCTGGTAATATCGAAAAAGAAAGCAGCATCCATTGTTTAGTTTTGTCATCGTGTAATAGCTATTCGAATTTTAAATGAAAACTATTTTAATAAGTAAAAACCTATGTATATTTTTGTATTTTGGTCTTATCTATTTAGATATAATTCTGTATAGAACATTTATTAACACTATCGCCCATTCCTTAAACAATTACTGTAATCGCTTCATAAATTAGTTTTGTTTATGATTATTGCATCAAATTTAAAAAGTACAATGAAAAATATACCATGTTCACGTTTTATTGTACCTAACCACATTATGCACGATTAAAATTTCATGACAGATCGAGAACAGATACAAAAACTAAAGGACCTAATGTAGACATGTTATCCAGTTTGCTTAGGGTCTCCATTGTACCCGACCGACCGACGTACTGAGTTATATAGGTGATTTTCGAGCATTCTTATGTCTCACTACCTTTATCTACAAATGATCGCTACATTCCAACGCGGCGTTGCAGTATCCATTGGAGTGCGGCTGCACGCCATTAACAATACCGGGGGTGAGACTTATACCAGAGTCTGTCGTGATGGTGTTGAGTCCGTCGGTACCGTTTCGTTTGTCACAGACGTGCAGGTCCACCGCTGGGACCACGCCGTTGCTACTCTTGCCGCCGGGCGCCCGGTAGAACCACCAGGCCAAGAAGAAGAACACCAGGGAGCATAGCTTGCCCACTAGCGCCAGAGCTAGCATGTACCTGTAATTACATTAAATAAAACGTTAGGCGGTTATCTAAAGTTTGTCGTATGACAAACTTTAGTAGACCTTTTACAAAACCCATGGAGAGGTACGTCATGCAAGCTTAGAATTTTCATAACCTAAACTAACCTAACCAGACATTCATTAACTTCGTTTTAGCTCGCATTATATGTACCTTAATTTATTTATATATGTTTTGTTTATAACTTTTAGTTCAACAGCAACTTGATTAAGACGACATACCAACTCAAGCTGAGTTCTGTTAGTCTGTTAGTAGACCAAAGCCATACCTGCTCATATTATAGTTGTCATAAAGAAGACACGCGCCGGTGGTGTCGCAGGCGGGCTCCCACAGCGAGCAGGACAGGTCGATGAGGAAGCCGAACAGCAGCGGCGCGGGGATAGTGCCCAATAGGCGCACCTTGATCCACTGTATGCCCAGCGCGAAAGAACGCTGGTCTTCTCTCACACATCTGCAATAAAAGATACCTTAAATAGTCTAAAAGTTACCAAATGTATGCAATACATGCTAAATGTTCTGGTTAAAATGGTAAATCTCGTGATTTTCATTTAAAAAATCCTTCGTAGTCTATCTCGCTCGGTATTTAAAAAACAGACAGACAGAGTCGAAATCGAGTGTGAGTTCACGTGCGGTAGAAGTGAAACTTAGTATCCTGGTTAATCTGCAAGAGAATGAGTTGAATACAATATGGGGGGTGGTAAACATATAGGTCGAGAGAGAGAGACTGATCAACAATTTTTTTATGAAGAACTTCAAAACAACCTTAGCGTGGCGGAGAGCGCGGGCATGGTGGCGAGGAAGGTGAACAGCATGACGCAGAAGGCTAGAAACACGAACGCCCACAGATAGGGGCATGCAGAGCTGCACACGCTATTGATTGCCTCGTACGGCAACGATGAGTTTGAATCTGTAAAAGTTTATTCAGAATTATTTTATGGTATTTCCTATACCGCAGTACGATGAGCTAAGGTTGTCCATACCTGTCGTGTGTAGACAGTTGCAGTCTGTGTAGAGCTGCGCGGCGCCCTCGCGCGCGACAGCCCTGCAGCCGGCGTGGCACGGCGAGTAGTACACGAGGCCGTCGCGGCCGCACACCGGCGCGTACGGCGCCCCCTCGCAACCGCACGCAAAGTTACACTCTGCAGATAGTACTCCTCCTCTGTGAATTACATATTCATTCAATTACTCAGAGTAACTGTGTTTTAACTGTATCAGTTGCAGTCAGCCAATGAACACTCATATAATAAGGCGGTGTAAGCTTTCATATCTTGCGACAGTACCAAAGTTCGTAGGGGCAGATAGATATCTATTAATTTATTTTCTATTTCTGGACTTCTTCTTTCTTCTTCTTCCTTCTTTCTATTTTCTATTGCTTTAATATGATGGAAATATTTTGTCGTACTTTATTGTTATCATGCGAAACCGGGACGGGTCACTAGTTATAAAACACGATGTGTATGTATGCTCCCTTTGGACTCCGAAACGGCTGGACCGATTTCGATGAATTGTCAGAAAATTTTCACAGTGGTTAAGCGGGTGATCATGTGTAGTTTGGTAGCGAACAGATCAACATAATTATTGCCAACCGGGTGCAGCCGGGACGTACCGCTAACAATAAATAAAGGTGATATTTATGATTGTGACCGACGATTGAACGCAATGATTTCGGCCGTGAGCGTTCCCGAGTGTAATCGCGTATTCAAATGCATTGGCGCGTGTCGGCCGGCCGACTGTGATGGCTCCATTGTTACCCAATAAGTACAACACATCGAGCCACTTGTCAACAAGCCCTTTTTATACTATATCAGGAACTAAACGCGAATATTGTCCAATTATTAAAGAACCTGGTCAGTACTTACTGAACTGAAATTATCTATCAAGAAGACTAAACAGTTCCTAGCTAACTCACCCGGATACGCTGGGACTATTGTAGGGCACGGTGACACCTGCGAAGGGGTAGTCGTCGCAAGACAGCACGAAGGAAAAGGTGAAGAGCGCTGCCACCAGCGTTGCGCCGACGCACAGCTTGATGATGCCCGCGCACGCCAGCTGCCAGCGCTTCACCAGCCAGCCACCCAGGAACGTGCCGCCGCCACCAGCCGGCACTGTGATCACACCTAGGCGGAAATAAACACACTTCATTAGAATAAATCAAACTCAATAGTGTATTAAATCAATTACTTCTGTACTGTTACTGTACTGTACCGAAACACTAAAGTTACTGTACCGTATCACTGTACAGTTACTGTACCAAAGCACTGTACAGTTACCGTACCAAAGCACTGTTCAGTTATCGTACCAAAGCACTGTACAGTTACCGTACCAAAGCACTGTACAGTTACCGTACCAAAGCACTACAGTGCTTTGGTACGGTAACTGTACAGTGCAGTAACTGTCCATGCTGTACGGTAACTGTACAACAGTTACCGTACAGCATGGACAGTTACTGTACTGTACCAAAACACTAAAGTTACTGTACCGTATCACTGTACAGTTACTGTACCAAAGCACTGTACAGTTACCGTATCAAAGCACTGTACAGTTACCGTATCAAAGCACTGTACAGTTACCGTATCAAAGCACTGTACAGTTACTGTACTGTACCCCTGTACACCTATCGTACTGTACCATGTGTGGTGCTGTGCGGTGCCTCTTACTGTACTGTATGGAACAGAATACCGATTCTACAGATAACTTTAAATTGAACTGTCCTTTACGTCTAGAAGAGATATTCAAGATTCATTCCCTGTTCATATACCTAATAACAAAGCGGCGTGGGAAGCGCTGACAGCGAATTGGTTCTCGATGAGCTTTGGCAGGAAGGCGGCGAAGCCCGAGATGAGCAGGCCTTCACTGGCACCCGCCAGGTTGAGGAACACAAAAGTGGGGTTCCGCATGAGCGCGGCGGCGGCGGCCGGCAGCTCGTGCAGCGCGCTGAACGCCGCCGACTTGGAGGCGGCGCCCTCGTGCGCTTCGGATACTTTAGATGCGCGGATCTCTGAAGCGCCTGGAATTCAAACAGTTGTTTATTTTATATTGAATAAATTAAAAAGCGAGGGAGGTATCCCAGGATCGCGCCAAATGGAAATCTATGATCTCTGCCTACCCCTCTAGGTTACTAAGGCTTCACCATGATCCCTCCTGATGTTAAGTGGTGACGCGGTTGAAAGATAGTTTGAACTAGTTTGTTACAGCCTATTCACTCTTCTCTTGAAGGTATTGTATTATTCATTACATAATATATTATCTTAACTTAATATTATAAAGAGAAAAGAGGAAAGCTTTTATCAACTAGTAACATAGGCTATTCTAATTTGTCTACCTATACCCGAACGAAGCTGGGAAGGGTGCTGGTTAATTTTATGAGCGTCCCTTCTAGGCCGTGGTACTTCATCGTGCATCGGTTGTTGCCGCTGTGGAGCTCCAGGTCCAGGCAGTTTGCGGATATACTGACCTGGAAGCTCGTGCGGGAAGGCGAGCAGCGGCACGGCGACGGCAAGGCAAAGCAGCGCAGATAGGATGAAGCCGACCCACCACGCGCCGATCCACACCGAACTCTGCGGCGTTATTCCAATCCTGGGGGAGGTATAACAAGCTAAATGCTTCAGTGTCCATGCTAACTACAACACCTCTTCTTACCGCGTCGTAAGAGAAGATCTATAAGGTGCTTTTGCATAAAACAGTCCTATCACTTATGTACCT
>JWHW01051484.1:0-14622 GCA_000931545.1 Papilio glaucus | reverse complement strand
ATACTTCAAAAATAAATAAATAATAAACAAAAATAAACCCTTGCACCTTAACAATAAACGAAATTGAATACATGAAAAATAAATTAAATAGTTCGTAAAGACTGTTTCAAATTCAGCATATTGCTGACACATGTTGCCGACACATGTTGCGCATGCTGTTCACCTGAACTTATGCCCTACAAAATAACGTCTAACGCGACTACAGAAGTTTCACTTCAAAAATAGGTAAGTACAGTTGAACGAATCAGTAGCCGAGTGGATGGTTCGCAATAAATAAAGCGCATTTCATATAATATATATCCAAACATATTTCGATCAAAGCAAAAGCTTAAAAATAGCACGTATGAGCACGATGTGTAGTGGCAAATCGAAATGCCATTAGCTGTTCCCACAGCCACTTCCGTCCATTGAGGGCGAGAGGCTCACGGGAGGGCTCTGGTAGGGCATTCGGGTATTCAGGGCGCAATGTGTGCCTCTCAAGGTATCGAGAGATGCGGGCAGGGCGGTGGTACACTGCCAGCGATACTATATTTAAATATATATTATTGTGTTTAAGGGCTTATAATGAGTTAGAGTACAGTCTGCGACGCGGAAGGTTGTAGATTCAAATAACAATTTAGCTATCATCATAAACCCTCTAGCACAAGCTTTAGTTGGAATGATAAAAGAAGGTTAGTCAATTTTGCTTACAATTAAAAAAAAATATTTTCTATCAATCTCCAAGCACTCCATCGATGTCTTAATGAAGACTATAATAGACAACTCTTAAAAAGATCATCAGTATAATATAAGGTAGGATTATATTTATAAGAAAAGAAGGGAAAGCTATCTTTAAATGTACGCTTAACATAGAGAGAATATCATAGCTTGAACTGCGCATCGGGGTTTAGCGATCGCACCAGTGGCAGCTTTTAGCTGAGAAAACAGCGCGACAGTGAAGAGCTCTAAGAAATGGGATACCGCAGTTTCATAGCCGCGATTCCTGGCTGTTTGTCGAGCCCGGGACAATGTCAGGGGTGTGAAGAGCGCACTCCGGCCCTAATGCGCGCGACACACTTAAACCCCGTTTGTTGCACCCCTATTAACGGAAGTAATATAAGATGCATATTGTTTTAGGTACCTTACTTTAAGTTTAATCAAGAAAAGTGTCAAAATTGGGAAGTTCTGACAAAGTAGGACACTTAGAGTTGCTATTTGTAATGTTTTTTTTAAAAATATATTATAATTTTTAATTAAATCACCTTTACAATCGGTACCTTCCGCCCTCATCCAGTGGGCTCCCGCAACTTTGACCAGATCATCGGTTTATCGTGTGTGCGCCCTACCTCTCGACCTGTATGCGGCCGGCACTCTAGGACCTTTCGGCTTCACCGGCCATCCGTTCTACGAGCAATGTGTCCGGCTCATTGCCACTTTTGAAATTCTTTGGGAAGTGTCGGTCTACTGCGAGTCACATCGTTTCTGATGCGACCTCGAATACTTTCGTGGGTTCTTTATGATATATATTGGAGCTCAGGAAGGGATATCTAAGTTTGAATTTATTTATATATTTGTTATTTACTTTTATTGTAAAAGAATCGACTCTAGTCATTCGAAATTATGTCATAACATTAGGTGTATGTGCAAAGTTTTGCTCGGAAATGTTGATATAAAAGGCAGAACGTCACTGAAGGCACATAAGAGCCTTGGCTGCGGAGAGCTTTCCCGTGTACAGGCCATAACGAGAGCCACAATAACACCGTAATACTTTCATTATGTGAATTATAATGCGACGTATAATTAATGCGATAAAAGTTACTTAACCTTGTCTGCACAAAGTACCATTTTGTTTTTGTATTTAATCGAGAACTAGTGACGATAAAGTGATTGTATTTTACCGGATTTATAAAAGAATTTACTGTACAATCATAGCGTACCGTATTGATTTGAGGCGGTAATGAGAAGGGTGTGTCGTTTTCCTAGGTTGGAGCTTTTTTATTTGTGAAGTTGTCTTGAGCAGTCGAGGATTTAAAATGACCAAATCAAATCAATCAATAAAAAAAACAAAATTTCTTTTGTTGTTTAACGCTTACAGAGTCTTGATTGAAACAAGAACTGCTAAGAAACCTATGTAAAGTAGACGTTTCTACAGCCAGAAACGACAATTTCTTCCCAGCTGCTCTTCTTCGACCTATAAAAACTACACAATTGCAACTTCTTTGATGTTGCAAATGTATTGCATCAGGCAGTAACTATTGAGATCATCCAAGAACAGTTTTTTTAGAGGAAGGCGGCAAACGAACCAGCGGTTCGCGTGATACGACACCATAACGATGACTTGCAGATGTTTAGCCAGACTTTATGCTGAACAAAGGATTGATAAAGGAATAAATGGGATGGAAAGGGGTTTGAGGTTGGACCAGTTTCTGTAGGATGCAACTTACCGAGGTAAACCGAGGACATCTTCTTGGAGACGTTCTCGTCGATGTATGTGACGCCGAGGGTGAAGAGCGGGGTGGCGCCGGCGCCGTGAAGCAGCTGTGCCAGCACGAACACACCCACCGACCACGAGCCCCCCTCCGCACCGCCGGGCGACTCGCAACGGCTTATAGACTGTTGACAGATTGAATATTAGTCCAAGTGACAACTCGTAAACAAGAAGAAAAGTTTATTTTTATTAGCACCGACTATAAACGTAGGTAACAGTTGAAACGGTCGGGTCTTTAATGTGGAAACGGCAGTAAGGAATTGTTATCAGTTAGTACTGAAAAGAGCCGATAAAATTTCTTGTTCCGATAATTCGATTATTTTATAATAATTGAACCAATCATGGGCGAATGCGTGGTATTAAGCCATCCCCAAAGGTAAAACGGATAGACGAAAAATTGAAAAGTAATAATTTAGACTATTTCTATTAAATTTTTCCTTTATTTATAAAGTAAACTGTATAATATAACAATACCGTTATACAAATAATTAATTCTAAGGAGGGCTTGCTTTACAATTACGCGACAAATTAATATCCCTTACAAAAGACAGGACCTCCCGCGTACTAAGTGACGTATTCAGACCGGTTTACAATACCAGGCCTTCAGGATCATTGAGCCAGCTATTACAAGCCGTGCGACAAATACAATCTGTGGAATGCGCGCGAATCTGCCTTTGTGATGCAACTGGATTTATAGAATGAATGGGGAATTAAAGACTTGAACGCTCACTGATCGTTTCTGTTTTGTTTTTTACTTCTTATCGTTTTAAATTCCGAAGATTTAATTATTTATTGATTAATAACGTTTTTTTTAACTAATCCGATTTCTAAGGGTGCGTTCACATCTGGCGATTGTGCAGCGCGAGCCGTTCGCAAACTGCGCGTGCGACGCGTGCATGCTGCGCTGCGCGGGCGAGGGGATGTAATTAATAAAGCTGCTCAAGCATCGCGCGCAGCTTGCTTGCGAACAGCGCACGGGCAGCGAAAGAACGGCGCACGAACATAAAATGCGTGCGCAGCTCGCGATCTGTGTTATCGTGGCGCATTCGCTATATGTGGACGCACCCTAATAAGGAGCCCGAGAATTTAAGCCTTTATGCAATCGACGATCTTCTTTCTTGTCGAGGGTTCAAAATCCAGTTAATCCTAAAATGGTTTCTGGAATGGTTTTTGGAATTAATAATATGTACGTTGCTAATTCATGAGTTGGTTGTCGAGCTAAATCTAGGGCCAACAATGTTAATTCGTAAAAACCAAATTAGGTTGAACTCTTGGGTAACTCGCCGTTGGCAATTCTAGGGGTCTGATTTTTATTTAATTAACATACAAAATTAACATTTATAACTAACAACTGTCCTATTCAGCATGCATAGGTCCTCAGGCTCGTCTCCGGCAACTCTGTACGGTGGCACTAAGAAGTGGGGCAGCGCGAAGAGCAGTGAGCCGGCGCCCATCAGCAGCACGCCCCAGCCCAGCCAGCGCGGCTTGCTGCACCCCGTGCGCCCGCCGAGGTACGTCACGGGAGCGAGGCACGCGAAAGACGCCATGTCGTAACTGTTGGAATTCAATAAATAAATACAGCGTACTCGATCAAGAAAACAGCATAGATGATGATGTGTGGCGGTGACCACCAACACGGTAAACATTTTTTGTATAATAGAATGTACAAGCGGACAAGCGGTCTGCCTAACTACAAACAACCGCCACCCATAGGCGTCTGCAACATGCTAATGAGCTGTTGCCTACCTTTTATGGACAGAGGAGGAGACAAACAGAAAAAAAAATATTTCCTTTTCCTATTTGTCCCCACCGCAATCAAATGTTCCTTCCCTTCCCATCCTTTCCTTATTAGAAATACATGCGAAGGGAAATTGGAGTATAATTAGGTCTCCGGCACCTTGCTCATGAGACAAAACGCAGAAATACTTCTACTTCACACCAGTCTTCTGTGAGGTTGTGGGACACTTAGTGCTTAACATCGTATCAATCTCAAGAAGAATATTGTTAGAAATGACCCACTCCAAGAGGGTTTTTAATTGATAGTTATTGCACAGAAATCGCAGAAAAAGCGGAAGTGCCAGAGACAATCAGGGATCTAGAATACGTATCTCGTTTCTTTTTGGTTCGACACATTTTAATCACGCTTTTTAAACACGTATACTCCTAGCTTATTACCAGGTAAAAAAATACTAAAGAGATCTTATAAAAAAATTACCCTCCAGCAATGACGCCCGTCTGCATGGAGCGAAGACCAAAGCGCTTCTCTATCGTGGTGATCACCACATTGACGAACCCGTTCACCACCATACCTGGAAACAATAAAGTCTTTGTAGTCACTATTTTCTATATTTTCTTCTTCTTCTCTTCTTATTCACAAGACAGTCTTCTATCGCATCCATAAAATCATGGCTACAATAGGTCTTAAAATAACTTGCGTCAGTAGCCACTCATCCTACATTTATCTGATATGTCAATGCAGAGAGACCATCTCGCTCGGAGGCTGACCAGATAAAGGGTTGTGAACGAAAATAACTCGCTGCTATTAAATTTTCACGTACGCTGACTGAACGAGACAGACAGATCGTTACACTCGAAATAGAAGACACTTTTCCATTATTATATATCATTTTTCATAAATATATAGGTACAGCAATTTATTTTGATGACACTTCCATTTCAACCTTATATAATTATTAATACCCCATCGCTGATTTGAGGTGACCACTGTGATATTTATTTTGCAAGGTTATAAATTAAACCAATGGTTTTTATACTATTGATATGTACTCATTCAAAATAAACGGTCAAAGGTGTTCCAAAGCAGTGACAGCAACATTCACACATGTCAAATGGTGTAAAAAGGATAGCGTAATTAAAATAATAAGAAAAAAGAGGACAGCTAGTGTTTGCCACTTATGCGTAAATTTAAACACATGACGTAAGCTGTAGAAAAAGTGTGCTATTAGCGCGCTTTTCAAGTCTTCACTTTTCGACCGCTAATGCTGCTAATCTCTTACTTTTTTTATAATATTGAGTTAAACATAATTCGTATGTACCTATGCAAGAGAGCGTATTAAAACTTGTATTAATGCTGCGTTCAAGAAAAGCTGAAAAATGCAAACGGAAATGAATATGAAGCCTACGTAAGTGAACATCACACAAACTCGTTGGGAACTTTAAATATAAAAGTTCAACGAAGAACTTACTCTAAGGCTAGTTGGAAGCAATAAAGGAGGACTGGCAAACAATACAAGCCACGCAGTAGATAGCCAACTCTACCCAGAGAGTTAACATTAATATCTGCCAAGTGTTGCCAGACTGAAATCAAACTTATTTCTCATGAACTAATCTCAGAAGTTGAACAAAACTAATTCATTATATGGATTTCTAGTTCCTTTCCGTCCGATTATGAAGTAAATACCTTCAAGAGAAGAGTAAATAGACAAATAAGTGAGTAAATATAATAATATATAAGCTATTATGTACCAATGTTCTTTAACATCACAAAAAACCTTTCGCTTAGCAAGTTGAAATTATAGAACAAATTTACAAAACATTCTGCATTAATGGTTACATTTTCATCAAATGAGATTTTAATCACGGTATAGCATAATAAAATATCAACATTTATTGATTTTGTTCAATATTAGTAGTAATCAAAAACATTTTTTTTCACTGTAGATTACTATCGGCCGGTCAACAGAGGTCACTGTTATTCCTCACTAGCGCCCCTGCTCGGTTTGCATGAACGGTTATTATTTATAACCTTGAATATAGCTGCGACAGTTGAGTTGTCCTTTAAGAGTAGACCACGTTCGTAAGACCATGATAACGTCCAAAAATAAGTATTATCATTGAAGATACTAGCCACTCCATCGTTCAATGCAAAACTCAGACAGTGTATTTTATGAGTAAAATTTGAAGCTTCAAAAACCAATATCTCAAAATCTATAATCTCTGTCTACCACTCTACATCACGGGTGTGTGTATATTATGAAATTGAGTACCATTAGTAAGGCACTATCAAATTATTTAGTTATTATTATTATACTAGTACATTTTTTCGGGATAAAAAGTAGCCTATGTGCTATTCCAGACTAAAATCTATCTATGTACCAAATATCATTCAAATCCGTTCAGCTGTTTTTGGGTGAAAGAATAACAAACATCCATACATCCAAACGTCCATACATATTAACTATAGATTATTAAAATAAGTGATCCATCATTATAATATCAACAACATTGTTTAACAGTAAATAAACTGACTGACCTACCAAGGCCAAAGTTATTGAAGTCTGAAAACATAATAAATACTATTAAATTTTGTCGTTTCTGTCTTTATGTAGATGATCTGATTGTGCCATTTGTATTTGTGTGGCCTAGCTTTTGTTAGAAGTCATAATACCTTTGTTACTTTTCTTTTGTCTGGCTTTACGATTAATAGTTTTTATTATAAACACACCTTTAGTTAGTGAACAGATGACTGACACATCATACTGAATTCCGTATCTCAAACAACATAAGAATGGAACTGGCCGAACGCCTAAGTTCTTAAAAGAATGGAAGGGAACTTGGTATTAAGTAACCCATAGAAATCTGCAAAGAAGTAATGCGTTACAGATGCGTTGCCTACCTTTATTGGAAGGAAGGAATAATCAGAAATGGGATATTTCCTTTTCCCATTCGTAGCCTCCCTCGTCAAATCCTCTTCCCATTTCCTCACTATAAAAGTATAGGAAGGAGGATTGAACCATGATTACGCTTCTTAATTTCTTTGACATGATCAGCAATTTTGGATAATATTAAAATGGGTGTATTTTCATTGCATGGAATATTAAAGGGCCATTGTATCCATAATGCGCAAAGCCGAACAAAGCGTTGGCGATGATTTGACACAAATTGCTTAAGTACCGCCAATTAATCATCTCAGCAGATAATACGGCCTAATGACAGAGTTTAGTGAAATATCCCGGACGCATTTCACAGATTCTTTTGAGATAAACATTGTGTAAGATGCTCTAACTTTAATGAATGATTAATTCTGAAGAGTAATGAATATACTTTTATTAGTTTTTTTTTATTTATTACGGTAAAAGAAGACAATGGAAAAAGTAACTGACTCGATGGTTAGTGGTACCTTCTACCACTATATAAATGGAGAATATGGTAGTAGAAAACATAGGAAGTACAAAACTGGAGTCAGCAAAATCTACGCTTAGTTTGCGTACTGTCCATATTTACCGTTGGTTTCCACTGGCATAAAATCGTGTATCTTTTTCTTTGAAAAAAATGAGACGACAATATATTTTATGTGAATGTTTTCGGTAGTGTAAGCCCACGGTTATACTGTGCTTCCACTAACATTCGCAATCATATGAACAGTTACAAATGTTTCAATGCATCAAGAAGAAGAAGAAGAGAAGTAGATGAGGCAAAGGAGATGTAGAAGGGATGGAGAGGAATTAGTTTAGGTTAAAAAAGTTCGATGTATAATTTTTAATTGAATTATATTTTATTTTCGTCGGCATTAGAAGAACCTTAGTCCCTTGAAATATAAACAAGTCTTGTATTGTATATACGCTAGATGTTTCTCTGAAGGTTTCTAACAATGTATGTACAGTCGTAGCTGTACTGTATTCTTTACGTATTATTGTACTCTTAATGGAAACTATATGACTTTATCCCCTTCCCTTCTCTAATAAAGAAATGATGGTAAGTGCAAGAGGATTTGACGGAGGAGGGGATGGATAGGAATAGAAAAAATCCCTTCGTTTGTCTGTCGCCTCTGCCTTAAAAAGGGTTAAAGGTATGGAACGCATTTTCAACTCATTAGTTTGTTGCAGATGCCTGGTAGCGGTCACTTAATGTCAGCTGACCCACCGTTTGCCATCTTGTTCTATAAAAAATGGATTGTTTTGGAACTCTAAAAGTTTAATAAATATTTTGTTCTAACCTAACTCTTACCGTATTATTATTTATATTGGCATAACTAATTCGTAAGAATATTATATTTATTCATAAATGCAGATGTACTCACAGTTTATACGAAACGTATATTTGTTCTAGTAAATATTTATCAAACAATAAATCCATTATTCGTGAGCGAATATAATTTCGCGCCTAAAAGGTTCGCCCCTGTCATAAGCCGCCATTTTGGTCGGAAATGCGCGCGAGTTATGCCGCGTCACGTTCCAAACCAAATATTTCACTTCAATAGGCACCGAACTGCAAAATGGCCGTAAAACAAAGGTGAACTAGTAGAATTAATTAATTGAAAATGAAATTAACATAATAAAACCAATTTTTTTTAAAATTTAAAAGTACTTAAATTTTAAAAGTTTTGTCTATACGTATCTATATATACGAAATTAAATATTTGAGGTCCTTTACTAAGATTATGTTGGTATGCCTGATTTATTTTCATAATAGACGAACTTGTATCAAAATAAACTTAAAATGCAATTATCCAGTATATACGAGTGGCCACTGCATACCGGCCAGTCGGAGAGGATTACACAGAATTACCGGGCATTGCGAAAGCGCATTTCGCTATTGAGTTTTGAGCCCGGAGATACGACGGGAATCGGAGCTAAGCCTCCACATTCCACTTTGCGGGTTGGTATTATGACCGACTATTTTGTTTTTCATGTTTCCAGTGCCGCATTAGTATGGCGCTTACCAGACAACGGAGCGGGGTGGCTTTTTGTACTTTCGTATTGAAGTGAAAAAAGAAATAAAATTTTGAGAGACGAACTTGTATCAGCACATATTTTGATATTCGCGAATATCCTATCTAATATTATAAATGCGAATGTCAGTTTGTTTGTTACGCTTTAACTTCGTAATGACTCAGCCGGTCATCATAAAATTTTGCACACACATTATCAGGTGTTCAGAAAACGACATGGGATACCAAGTATCCTGAAAAGAAATTCCCGAGGGATAAGAAAATAATTTCATAAAACCTTCATTTACAATATATAAAAGGCGATGTGTGTATACGTTTGTAAGAATTTTCAGGAAATGTTAAAATTGGCCCAGCGGTAGCACTTAAACAGTACTACCCGCACGACGTCGGGCGGATCACTAGTTAACAATATTGGTTGACATAGTAACGTTACATGTATTGTCAAGTTTTTCACACATGTTACCTGTAATTCGAAGTTATTATAGGTTTCCAGGTTTAGCTCGGCAACCCACTTCTTATTTATCAATGTATATAATCAGACATATAATCTAGGTACTGATCAAATAACTGATGAGGGTATAAATTCCGTATCATATACTATAACATTAGGTGACCTATTTGCACGTTTTCCTCCTTTAATTAAAAAAAAATGGTGCGAAGAATGTTAAATGATTCAGGTAATCCCACTTCTGATTTGTTTGACGCTCCGGATAAGAACATCATAACCTTTTTTTATAAACATTTATTTTCATAACATATAATCAATATTAATTATAGCATAGATTAAATATAATTCAGTTAAATAAACAAACCACTTATCATAGTTAATAAAGGATAAGAGTCCGGAAAAGTTTCCTCAGTAATGTCCGTTTCAATCCGTACTAATGTCCGGTATTATCCGGACTGCGCAGTCCGGTAAGAAGGACAGTCGCAGATGTTGATAGTTATTTGTCAGACATTCCTTTATCCAGCTCATTATTAACAACGAAAAGGTTTGTGTTCAACGACGCGAGTCATTTTGTCTTTTCATTTGGATTCATTTGGAGTCATTGGGAATTTTCGTTTGTGATAACTTAAATGACAATGAGAAACCAAAACTTTAATAGCTAAATTTGATATATGAATGTTACACTTGTTCATACCATCTTTCGAGAACAACACCACTTAACACAGGTTTTGGCAACCTTTTTGACCTCAGGTCAAAATCAACCAAAGTAATAAAACAGTAAATAATACGATATATTTCACTTAATATTCGTTGATTCTCAAGTAGGTTTGGCGTCAGGCGGCCGGCCGTAAAACTGTAGCCAAAACATGTGCCGTATGTACAACCGTCATACTGTGCCGACCCCAAAGTACATAAATGAGAAAAGCTGACCTCCCACTGATGACGGAGATGATTTTAACTAAATATTGGACGAACTAAATTGTATTTCTTATTCTTTTTTTATTCTCAAAATGTTTGTTTTGGCACTAAAATGAAACACTTGGAAAAGGGGTCATAGGTTGCCGACCCCTGACCTAACATGAGGTCAAGCACTAGTTTTTCTACATCAATCAGAAATTATTAACAAAAGAACTAGTAATTTTTTACTAAAAAAAAACAAATATGTACGTACAAGAGACAAACATTATGTACTGTTATACTTTAAAGTTAATTCAACAGAACCTTTTAATTATTCAGTTGTTAATCTAAACTTTGTCTCTAAGAATCTTATCTAAGGTGTGTTATTTATGCTGGAATTAATTAAAAACTTTCCTGTCCCTTGATTAAGGAATGTTACATAAATTTACAAAAGCTTTCCCGACTGCATGATGTTAGTGTACACTAGTTTGCAAAAATATGGGCACCGTCGAAAAATAACAGTTTCATTATTATTATGTTGTTCGATAAATATGCATACACACATTTAAATTATGTTTAAATTATTTTTCACCAATAAAAACCCTTAACTTGAAACTCACTTCATAATAAACATGCGAACAACTTAAAATAATTTAAGTACATAAAGCTCAATTAAGACATAAACTAAGTAGACGCGTGTCAAGTTAATTGCGAGGGATCCGTGTTCGTAGGCTTCGTTACAAATTAACAGGAGTGCCAATCAGATGCTTGAGACATCGCCACACGCGCGGGCCCGCCCGGCGGTGTGGATATACCTTAAGCGAGCTTACTTAATCAAGCAACGCTTAAAGTTTAAATGGATCTTGAATTTGTTGCGTTAATATTTATCATGTTACACAAGTTTGTAACGGAGTTTTTAGGAGTCGCGTTAATATAGTATGGTTTTAGACGATATAAGTACAAACAATTGGAGTGTATAAAAAGACATTGATTGGCCCACGACGATTCTCACCCTGCTGCATCAAATGGGGCAGGTCAGACTTATTGTTCACTGAACAATTAGTCTGACCCGCTTACCACGCTATAATGATAGTATGAATTTTTTTTTAATGTAATATAAATGTTTAATTAAAAAACCAATAATATTTTTCTTTTAAAAAATCTGAATATGTATTTTATATATAGCTTTTAAAATGGAATATCAAAATATATTGATATTGATTATGACATCTTTATTACCTTACATAACCTATCCTTTTATGCATACTCGTATAATCTGTACAAAATGATTTCGATCTTTTACATCTGCTAGTCGTTTCGCGACGGTTCATTGTTTTAAATAATACAATTTATTGTTAGTTTCGCGTCAAAGTTTAACATAAACATTATTTGTAACGGCATACCGTCGTGCGTGTGGTACAAATAACTATTGTGGTATTTGTTGTTTTATGTAACTAGCTGTGCCCCGCGGTTTCACCCGTCCTGCAATTTTTATCAACGAAATAATATTACCTAATTAATACTACCGTAACCTCATCATCATCTCCCTGCCTATTTCCCGCTTATGTGGGGTCGACACAGTATGGCCGTAGCACAGTTAAATTGATATAACTTCTTTATTTATAAACCGATTGAGATAAAACAAACACTAAATGTTAAGTGAAGCTTACCAAAATACATTAGCGAAAAGTGCACCCAAATCAATTAAGCCGTTTCTGAGATTAACGGTAACAAACGTACAGACATACAGACGAAAATTCTAATAATCATGAAGGCCCCCACTAATAGTTTTTCTCAAATATATTCTATGTACAGACAGCGACCAGTTACATTTTTACTATATGTATAGATGACAGGGAAATTTCACAACGCCTAATCCCTACAAATAGTTGTTGTACTGCACTTTATCTGTGATAAATATGAGTAACTGACTAAATCACAGCCGAAACCTTTGAACTTAGGAACGGTAAACTTGAAACGCGGCTTACCTACCTAGATAGGTATTATGAAATAAATTTTCGTATTTCGGACAAAGACGAGAAAATGATTAAGTGTTTGTTGCATGGACAATCAACACTGTTATTTTTCGTTAATAAAACAAACGGACGGAAGTTTTAAAATACGTTAGGTTACAATTAGTAACATTTCCCGACAATTGCTTGCCACAAAGGGGACAGGAGACGTCCAAGGAGAACTTATATCGATCAGATTAGTGACATACTAAAGAAGGGCGATATAAGGAGTACCCGTAACCGACGAGCTTGTATATAGATGTATGATCTAGAAGAAGCGAGAGAGGTGTGCCTGGATCGCGGCAAACGTACGTCTATAATCTCTGTCTACCCCTCTGGGTTATGGACGAGAGCGCATATTTATTTATTGCTTGCTACAAGGCGTAACATATACTATTCATTTTAATACATACAACGTCTATATGTTACTAAATACTTAATATATTACACTGTTAAAACATAAATATGTAACAAAATCTGTTGCACGAATGAGTCGACTCGACTGGTGAAATACCACGACCTCACTGAAGATTGGCGTGAAGGAGAAGTATTCTGCGTTTTGTCTGATGTGGTCGTCGCCTTGTGTGGTGCCGGAGGCCTAATTCTACACTTCTTCGCCTTCCCATTCATTTGTAATAATAAAAAGAAGAAGGATAAATAAGAAGGAAATATAATTTCTTCTGTGTGTCCTCTGTTCTTTGAAGGAAGACAGAGCATCTGCAACTCATTTGCTCGTTGCAGATGCCTATAGGCAGCGGTCACTTGACATCGAGTGAACCGCTTGCTTGTGTGCAAAAACTATATAAAAAAAGTAACAAAGAAAATGAAGTTACAGTAAGCGCCGGGTCGCGGGCCGCCTCGGTCGCGGGCCGCCTCGGTCGCGGGCCGCCTCGGTCGCACAACAGGTGTCTCGAGCCGAAGCCATTTAAGTTTGGACACTTTTATAGCCCCTGGATTTCAGAGGTCCGATAAGTGTTTATCATTTCCAGAGGTTCATTTAACTTTTACGCAAACTTTTTTTATTACAATGGCTCGCCCGCTCGAGATTATCTCAAGTTTGTCGTTTGTATACAGAAGAAAGTACTACTTAGTTAAAAATAATATTATTTCTGAACGGTTATAAAAATAAAATGAAGGCGTCTACTACAAAAAAATACCTTAAATAATACTTCAGGACTGTATTTCCATTCGTTATTTTAAGGCGTATTATAATTTTACATTATAATATTTTAAAAATTCAGAAACTTGAAAAGGTAGTTTTTGAGAGCAATGTGGTAGATTTTTGGAAAACACTCGTAGGTAGATCCGTCTTTTTTTCAACAAAATCAATATTTGTGCAGAAAACAGAATTGGTTTCTGTAATAATTATTAGCAACTTTTAAATAATCTTTGTATTTGCGAACAATGCACGGTTATCAATTGAATACGGTAAGGGGTAAGGCACTGATTGTGGCAACCTTGAAAGCTTATCTTAATGTCTAGGTATACATTATAAGTTATAGATTTTCTATTTTCCTTGTGATTTACGTTTTTTCTATTCACGCCTGTTCTATATTTCAAATACCTCACAGAAAACAGGCGTGAAGTAGAAGTATTCCGCCTTTCGTCTGAGTGAGGTGAGGGAGGACCAACTCTTGCCCTTGTCCTTCCTATCCTTTTCTAATAACGAGGAGCGAATATCCTTCATTCTTTTTGTTCCCTCCGCTGTCCATTAAAGGTAGGCAACGCATCTTCAACTCATTATCTTGTTTCAGATGCCTATGGGTAGGTCACTTAACATCAGGTGACCTGCTTGCTCGTTTGTCACCTTCTGCCATAAAAAAGCTATAACCAGTCTTAACCGTCTGGGATGACATGACACTGTGTACTTATATGTATTAGATATATACATATAAGTGATAACCGACTCATAATTATGTCATAGTAAACTCAGTAACTTAAAAAACTGGTAAAGTTTAATTATTATAGCATTATATGGGACTTTAATTGCACACTCGATCCAATCAAAAATCTCCAAATTAATTTCAGCATTTCAGAAATCTAGAATCCTAATTTAATTTTCTAAAGACTGACGACCGGTTTCTGAAAGGCTAGCTGTCAAATGCTC
>JWHW01051402.1:29076-40100 GCA_000931545.1 Papilio glaucus | reverse complement strand
CATACGTTCACATCCAAACATTATTATGTATAGCACAGATTTGCATTTAAATACCAATACCACAGTTTAACAATCGCATACAGTTGCGCAACAAATTGCAGAGAGCGCCGCCCCCGATCGCGCTCGTTTTGCGCACCGGAACGTTAAGGGTCGACGCGCCGTTTAATACGCAGACGAGAACCGTTAAATTGATACATAATTATTTAGAATAATAATAGTAAATAAATAATTTAGAACTTTTATGGTAACATTGTTCATCCGAATGCGAAAAAATTAGATAATTAAATTAAATAATCAAAAACGGAAAACTCTAAAAACTAAGTGTCACGTAAATATTTAACAATACAACCCATGTTAATGTGATTAGGTGCACTAGTACTTGTAAATAAATGATGTTTTTTTTATGGAATAAGATGGCAAGCGAGCGTGCGGATCACCTGGTGTTAGCAGAGATGGCAATAACGGCTGTTTTTATTAAACGGTTTTATTTAGCTCGACCTGTACGGAATTTATTTGTTTATTTGGGTCAAAATTAGAAATTATAATTTAAGCACCTTCCCGTTGTCAGATTGATATGAAATTTCGTACACACATTTAATTTAGATGACAATACAATTTTCAGTCCACATAAAATAAAAACGTTTAACTTAAAAATGTTTTTTTTTTTAAATTAATTTAGTAATGAATTACGCTGTTGCGTTATTCTTTGATAGCGGTTATTGTACATCGTTGTCAGTTATACCGCTGTTGGGCGTTGTTGCGTAATTTGTTGTTTTATAACGTTGGTAGTTGCCAACTACCAACTTTACAGCGTAATTCATTACTACTTAACAGCCTTTATTGTCATCTCTGGTAGTTGGTAATACCTGATACCATAAACATAATGTAATGATGCATAGATTTTCCTTCATACTTTTTTACAGGCTAAGGATTGTCAGAATTATTAATTATTGTTAGCTTACGCATTAATTTGAATGTTGATTATAAAAACATACATACATTTATACTTATAGTTTTTTATACCTATTTAAATTCTTTTTTATTTATATATGGTAATACTTACACTTTATCTGGACTCGTTGGCATATAAAACATAATTTGGGCTACTTTTGATGATCTTAATCTGGTTCTTCTTTCGGATATGTTAAGCGTCGTTGCGAATGATGGAATGTATAATATTTATCGAAGTCGAACATTGCCGAACAACGGATAACGGACCACGGAATAGCCAACAACGACAACGGGATAATGACATCGCCAGTAATGCGTTATTCGTTATTCAAGAATTATGCATTATATAATACTAGTGGACCGCCCCGGCTTCGCACAGCACGCCGTAGCACTATAAAAGTCGAGATAAAACTATGCTATCTTTTAAGTTAGATCGAACTGCACATGGTGTGCGAATTTTATTATAATCGGTTAAGTGGTTTAGAAGTCCATTGAGGACAAACATTGTGACACGAGATTTATATATATTAAGATAATTATGCATTATATAATATACTTTTTACTTCAATGTTAAGTGAGCGCTACCCATAGACATCCGAAACTAGCAAGTGTGTTGCAGATGCGTTGCCAACTTTTAATGGACAAATGAGGGCATAGATGTGTCCCCGTTAACCCCCTCCTTGTCCAAACCTGGTCCCGTTCCCACCCTATCCTCATAAATAAAGGATGGGAAGTGAAAGAAGACTGAAATTAGGCCTTCGGCTTACTTCTACTTCGCGCCTGTTTTCTGTGAGGTCGTGGTATTTCACCGGTCGAGCCGGCCCATTCGTGCAACAGATGTTGTTGTTGCGGGCTGTACCACTGTTAACTGTAATTACATAACAATAAATTAATTTTACTTTTTTGACAACCCTAACATATTTGCAACTGCTAGATACCTACACGTGCGGCGGTGTCCCCCGCAATCAAAGGCGTTGCCCGCCTGTATGATTGTTTAAACTGTGGCAATACCAATGACATAAGAAAATAACTCTCCGCACACAATCGCAATACGAATATTCATTCGAACTAACTTAAACAGTTCGTATTTAACAGATTGCGCCGTGTTTGTTCTGATGCTTACAAAGTATTACTTTAAAACTATCGTATCTCTGTATATTTTTGGAAGAATGTTAAGGCTATCCCGGTGAGTTAATTGAAAATGGCGAAGAAGTCAGCATCCAGTGTCGAAGTCTTGACATCTGGTACGAGGAAGGCCAATCAATATCCAGCCTGATCGTTCATCGCCACACGTTTTTATTGGCGTATTATTTGCAGCAAAAAGTTGACAGGCGCTGTCTCGGCTATTTTTTTGTACCGAAATAAGTCAACGAGCTAACGTTCGTGACTATCGCGATCGTGTACACATAATCGATCGTTGTGGGAGTCACCACACGGTGACACGACACGTTTCACTTTATCGCCAAACCGGTAATTACATCTGCATACATGTAGAGCATCCGGGTTCGACCGATGAGCCGCGGTTACGTTAGTCTGCGAGCGTGGACATGAGCGTCAGCGTGAAGTTAGACGCAGATAATTGCGATGCGTTGTACGGGTGAGCCACTCGGCGACTTCGAGCGACACCTTTTCGGCTTGTTCCGTAATGAAATCGAATGGCGCATTCATCGGCGCGATCATATTGCTCTTCGTTGTCTTGAAACTGGGGCGACGGCGTTATACATCTTAGGTACTACTCGCTTATTGCATAAAAATATGTACACCAGTTAGAATGTCTGATTTCGGACTCATTGGAAAGAGAGACTTATTAACAACTAATTACAATAAGAGTGAGAAAGTTGGGAAGTGTCTTTCAGTGCGCCGAGCGGGAGAATGCCACGCTCGGTTCTCTCAGGGCGAGGTCTTCGATATTACAAGCGCACGGATTGCGCTCAAACCGTCAGGCTACAGGTCAAGATGGAACGGACATATGTACTTACATATATATATACATAAGGTACGAGATCCGGCAGAAGATATCTGTACCCTCATCTCTATTATTTGATCAGGGCTTAGACTATGCTAGATAATATGTATGTACATTGATAATTCACAAATGGGTCGCCAAGCTAAATCTGTGGTTAACACTATTTAACCGTTAAAACCAAATTAGGTTGAATCCTTGCGTAACTCGCCTTAGCGGTTTAAGGTGTTAAGTTTATGTGGAGATACTACGGAATATTAGAGCTTGATTTGTTAACAGATGACGGTATAAAATCTGCCTGCTCTTAGACCAATTACATACCAGCGAAAAAACATCCCTCCTGTCATCTGAGAAAAACGAGTAAACCCTAGGAAATACAAGAATAATAAAAAAAATATTTTAAGTTTACTTCAGGCTGTATTTATTAATATAAAACGAAAACGTTTAAATACGGTACAAATTAGTATACAAAAAACCACACAATTGTTTCCATCATTGACTTCGACTACGACGTGTCCAAACAAACGGTTGTTAAGTCGGTGGCGCGCGGCCACCGCTACCACTGCGACAGGAGGTCAAAGTCCGTCAATCTCTGTAAAACAAATCCACGTTTCTTGATTTTTTGCTTTTCCTTTTCTTTTTCTGTCTCTTTCACTTGATTCTTTTGGCGCGGCTCCTTCTTTGGGACTTTTTCCTTCATCTTTTGCACTTCGCACTCCATGTCGAAGGGGCATTCTTCAGCGGGGCAGAGCGGCATCATGATCACCGGCACGTAGCTAAACTTCTCCCCATCTTTGAGCTGTACACAAAGTAAGTACCGATTAACCACACATTTGTGTTTAATGGTCGGAGACCGCGACAACAATATCCGTTGCACTGCGGGGCCGACTCGAGAGGTCGGTCCGACATGTGAGGCACTGCGGGGCCGACTCGAGCAGTCGGTCCGACATGTGAGGCACTGCGGGGCCGACTCGAGCGGTCGGTCCGACATGTGAGGCACTGCGGGGCCGACTCGAGCGGTCGGTCCGACATGTGAGGCGCCGGAGGCCTTCTGGACCTCTTCCTTCCCGTCCCTTTAGCGAGGTAAATATAGGAAGTGATAGAAAAAGGTAATATCCTTTTTTCTGTTTAGCGCTTACTCTGTTCATTGAAGGAAGGCAACGCATCTGTAACTCATAGGGCATTAGAGTTACTGCTGGCGAGAGATACCGATACCCTCCGGTATACTGCCTGCAAAAGTTTCTCTAATGTAGTGAAAATTACTCAATATTAACCTTGTTTTTAAGTATTCCTAAAGTGTTTTGATCCTAAGACTACAAAGTAGGTTAATTGAAGTGCTGAAAGATATTAACAATAAAGATAACACTGGCCGATTACAATTCTAGGCTAAATCTCTCCAAAATAAAATCGATCACCGTCAACGCCAGATGGAGTCATGAGGGGCAGTTGCCGTCGGCGGCCATTACACTAGACCGGGGGAAACGAAAACGGTAACAGCAGAGTTTCGTTTTATAAAAAAAAATCAAAACTAAGTTCCCCTTAAACTAAAAAGTTAAAATGTTCTAAGGTAAATGCATGCGTGTGTGCGCATGCGTGTGCGTGAGCGCGCGTCGCCAGTGTCGGTGGCGCGTTGCTCGCAGTTCACCTGGTTCTCCTCGGCGCACTGGCAGCAGTAGCTCTGCGCGGCGGACACGGCCTTCGTGTCGATCAAATATTTGATGACGGCTTTCAATTGCTCGTTTTCTGAATCGTTTTCGGTCGGCGTTTTGTTCTCCCACTTGCCCTGGGGGTTCATCTGCACGAGGGTCGGGGCCGACATCGTCAACGCGTCGAATCCGGGCCTCGTCAACGGGCTGGCAAACCACAATGTTATACGATGAATAGATATCCGAAGAAAATGATATTTTATAGTACAGCTATGTTATAGGCGCACTTGTCGTGTGACTCAAAATCGAGTCAAGTGGCACGTCTTATATTTAAATTGCGTCGAGCGCAATCACAAAGCGTGTCGTATCTAACCTGTCTAAAAATGGCATCGTGTGTGCTTCGGTTGCTCCGAAATAATGTAATGTCGCGAGAGCGCGCTGCGGACATAGGTAACAGTCTACAAGTGTACAAGGTACAAGCGAACATTAATGGCTTCTGGTAATTGCTTTTGTCTTGCATTTTTTTATTCATAATTCAATTTACTGATTATTAAGGATAAAAAACACTAGGCGCCGTCTTTTTTCTTATTATTTTAATTGCGCACCATTAGTGAATGTTGCTGGCACTGCTATTGTCTTTGTAACACTTGTCGGGTGATGTTGTATGAGTATAACATATCTATTATATAAAATATCATTGACAAACTAATTTATATGTATTTTACTGGCATTGAAAATTACTACGCACGATGGCAGTTAAAGGCCAACAAGTGTCTAATGGAATACGCGAGGTCGACGCGGGCAAGGCGGCACACGGAGTAAAGCGCGGGGTTTCTCGGTCTCTACGAGCACAGTGCGTGCCTCGCTTGCGACGATATAGACGAAACATAATCCTCCTCATAACAGCCTGTACTAATCCACTGCCGAACATAGCCTCTAGCCTCTTCCCTGTCGCACCAATTTTTTCGCAAAAATCGAGTTCACGTTCTGCCCTGCATCTTAACGATGTCATCGACCAATCTGCCTAGTGGCCTGCCATCTGATCTCTCTGCTTCCCGTGACCACCATGGAGGCCATGCCATCAGTCCCTCCGGCCAAGTGCCCCGCCCACCTCCACTTGAGCTCCGTAAAGCCCACCGTGGCTAGTTGGTTTACTTTAGTGTATATTCTCTCGTGTCAGTGTCCATGTTTCGGCCCCGCAGCGAGGGTAGGCAAGGTACATTGCATGAAAACTGATGTTTTGTAGTTTTGTGGTATTTTAAAATCTCAAGTTTTTTACATGTAGCCCAGCCCAATTGAATCCGTCGGGTTATTTCTGTGCGTTGTGAGTCAAGCCAAAGCATAATATAATTTTTTTTAAATAAACGATACGTACATATCAGCTAGATTCCTTTTCGTGTCCTTACCAGACATTTTAACAATGTTTAAAGTATGTTGTTTAATTTTAATAAAATTGATACAAGAAAAATGTTTTTCGGTTTTAACAAAAAATTTGACACAATGAATGACACATGCCAAACTTGTTATGCTTTTTATTAACAGTATACAGTTACAAAGTGAGGTTACAAAAAGTAAAAACAGGCTTCATAGCCTCGTTTTATTTGAACCAATTTTAAATTATTACGAAATGATTTTTATAACGTATTGTAATGCTTATTGTATGCGTTAAATTAATTATTTATGCAATATTATCATTATACACATATCATTTTAACAAATAGTTTAGAAAAAGTATCAAAATATTTAAAACTACGCGCAACCGAAAAAATGTTCTGTATGCACGGAGAGGACGGTCGCGGGCTGCGGGCTCCACATTCCACACACGGCGGAAGTCGCTATTCGGAAGCCAATTACTCAACGTTAGTTTGTACGTATAAACAACGATAAAAGTTGTTAAAAACGTCCTAAAGTTATATTATCTATGGATTTAAATTAATATTATGTTGCATGCAGTCTTTGAAGCGGCAAGTTATGTAAACTATGAACGACAATCAAAATGGCAATGCCTTCATTAACCTAAGTAATCTGTGTTTACAGTTAACGAGATTGCCGACTCTTATGCTAAAGAAGCCAATAACAGGCAGTCGGCAGTCTGGAAACATTCCTATCTTTTTCCTTGTACAAATCCGATCTTGACTCGTGCAGGCAAGTCTATCGCCACCGTTCAAAATCAATTAAAGGTCGCGTATTACAGCGACATACAACTCGGCATTCCAACTTAGCCATGGTTCTATCGCTATGGTCTAGTCGACAAGCAGACGACGTCGGTCACCTGCAGACTTAGTATTGTGTAGTGGTCACACTTGTGCCCCACGCCTGCACAGATGCGGTATTATCCCACCCCCCATCTGTGTATGTGGCCTTAATTATATAGGTCGTTAGTCTGTTACTGTTACTACTATAACATTCGGTCAGAATAACAACCTAACTGAACAATAGTTAGAAACGAGGGACATAACTACTCTCTAAAGGGAGAAAAGAAAAAGGATCCTGATGCCGGCGAGGCGATTCCTCGCCTGTTATAGATTTTCCGTATTGTTCTCGATTCTTCTAGAGTTCTGCTGACCGGTGACATAAGTCTGTCAGGGAACAAACTCTCGTCGATGATAGCGAGTCCTGCGGGTTGCTGGCCCTGCTGGCCCTGCTGGCCGTTAGTGTGTCTGGCAGCATGCTCGCGAGACGAAACTCATCACTTCTTCTATAGTATTTTAATAGCATAGACTTTTATCCTGGTGGCGAGCTGTGTTGCTGCTGCAGTTTTAAAAGAATACAGAAATAAATAATTAGAAATTTGTCCTTGATAAACAATACCACAGATTACAGCATACAATACTGCAATATCATTGCAAATCCGCAAACTATCGAAAGTCGACATCGATCGGCAACACTACCGCCGACTCGATGCGGCATCGGTGCAATCGCTTATTCCGCTACCTCGTCCGGACGCAGGAAGCCGCGAAATCGCATTGCAGTATGAACAGAATCTCCAAAACGCGCGATTTCAACACTATCAAGGAACGCAGAGTCGCCAAAACGCGATGCAGCATCGATAGTCGTTAAATCGCCGATTGCCGATGTTAAAAGTAGCTAGTGTGCTGTGGCCCTTAGTTATTATTAAAATTTGTATACATTTTACTGTCACCACCGGGGTGTCGTAACGACCTGAGTGAAGGTACCTTTTCCATCCGCGGGTCCGGGCTTCCATTCACGGTAAATTTATTCGTTCGAAACTTCAAATAATGAGCGATTTAAAGACGATTGGACACTATACCGTAGCGCGTGGCCGGCATCGGCCACACGTATGTGTAGAGTTCTAACAAAAAGTATGAAAAATCGTGTGAACTGCTTGTCGCTGGCCACCGGTGGCCACGGTCGGTGGCCCGTTTGCAGCGAGCGTTATAGTAGTTTGTCACCGCAAGACGGTACAGTCGACCACAACAAGGACAATGCAAAAACTTGCACAATTAATGGCGCGGCTTAAGCGTGCGTCCAGATCTGACGAATGCACCGCGAATGTGCACCTCGCGAGCCGTTCGCGAACTGCGCGCGCAGTAGCTGCACTGGACGCACCCTGAAGTTGAGTGGACTCTGCATTCAAGCAGGCCACGCGTCTAGCGATGACATCGCTAATCTCTGTTTTCAAGTGTAGCATCCTCGTGGAGCGCAGTAGACTTACATATTGGTGCAAAGCAAGTCTAGACACGCGTGCGTCGCCTCTCGCTTCGCTGCGGTGGGACGGCGGCTTTACGTATGAATATAGCGAGAAATGAAACAATTGTCACGTGACAGTCTTTAATTCGTATGAGAATTTGTTGAGTTGCACAATCCTACCACTGCGACAGTAAATCGAAGTCGGTGTGGCGGCTGAGCAGCCAGGGCTTGGGCCGCGCGAGGGGCCCGCCGCCGCGCTTCAACTCTCCGGCTTTCTTTGCCTCGTCTGGCTTCTTACAGGAGTGCCAGATGAATCTGAAATTAAAATATAAATTAAATAAATTCAAAGTACATATCTCTACAATTATATATCAATTAGACTGCGTTTAGAAACAAACGAGACCGACTTCAAAGTACAGTCCGCCGCTATTTCTGCCGGCACACGCTTGTCATTGTTGTCAGCGATACAAGCAGTACGAAACGTTCGAATTTATTTTTATATTTTATGTATCCTAAGTCATTTTTATGTTTTGTTTCTGTATGTTTCCTTACGTACATTTAGCTAATTAGGTGGGTTCAAGTTTGAGACGTTCCATCGGCTGGCGCTCGGGAGCCACATCGTGTTCTCGTTCGTCGCGCGAGCACCGGCGCCGGCGCCGGCGTGCGGGCCGAGCAAACCATACATATTTACGTCCTCTAGTGTAGGCAGGCCACCCAAAATACCGAGGCGATCGAATCGCTCTGATCAAAACTCATCGGGACACTTTGGATGACAGGGATAAATGAGAGTTCATGATCGGATCAGGCACATTATAAACATCTCTTTGAGATAGCGACGTGCGGACGGTTACATCGACATACCTCGGTGTTTTGACCACTCGGTCGTGCAGAGGGCACTGGAACTCCCAGTCCGGAAGCTGAAGGATGTAAATAACCTCTTCCTCTTCAGCTTTGGCTTTATCAGTTTCTTTGGTCGTTTGCGCGTACGGCTGAAAATGTAAATTAAATATGTAAAATGCCAGAGGTAAGTCAGAACAATCGAGAAATAATGTTGTATCTAATGAAAATGTTTTTTTTAATGATAAAACTGCAATTTTGGGAAGATGTCAGAAATATTTCAAAAGTGTTTTTGAAGGAAAAGGTATGTTTCTTTTCCCACCCATTCCCTCCCCCTCAAATCCTATCCTTATTGGGGAAAGGAAGGGAGACTGAACTTGGGTCTCCGACCCCGACACTCATCAAATGAAACGATATTTATTTATTAGCTCTATATTTTTTCCCGGCGATTGTAATTTTGAAGACAACGCACCGCTCTAAACCCCGACCCGAGATGTGCAGTTCATTAACTAACAGGTTTAATTAGTCAAGTCTCTGAGCGAGGCGGTCAATGTACTGATATACTAAGCTATCACAGAGCGAGACGCGGCTGTTCTACCGCTTCCATTTCTCTGAAAACGAAAACCTACGATCGACTTCTTTAAACAAACATAAACGTCGTGGTGTGTGCGGCTCTCGATCCTTCTATTTCCTGCCGTCGCTGGGAACGTGTTTAATGCCTCATACAATAACTAGTTAACAATTGTTTTGTCCGTATGTTATGTTTGGGTAAATGTGGAGAGCGCTACGTACGAACACGCTGGGGGCGGAGATGGCCTCCCCCGGGTCCAGGTACCCGTCGAGTATCTGCTGGTTGATCTTGGTCTTGCGCGCCATGTTGAAGTTGCTGACGGTCTCCTGCGTCATCGGGAACGTGATGAGCGGTCTCCTGTCGAGAATGCGCCAAAACGTCAATAAACGTATTCAGTTCAATTAATCATATTTACGGGTTCACATCTCTAAATCTTATATATGACTAATATTATCATCGCACGCGGCTTGGCGTAAGTATCACATTGAGTAAGAGCTTCATTTAAAATAATTAAATTTCATTCATACAATGGTTTAAGATCGGCCATAAAGAATTTATCCCCGTATCTATTATTTGATCAGGATCTAGATTACATATAAGATAATTGTATTGCAATATTGTTAAATGACAAGTGGGTTGTCGATCTTTCGGGTCAAGTTGGTTGTAAACTCTCGAGAGTTGAATGTGCGGAGACTAAAATGAATAGTTGGTCGTTTTCCAAATCTGTCCAGTTCATGTTTGCGTATCGTTCGTGTGCTTTAAGTCCGGAATACGGATTGTCTTACTACTGCGTGGATATAGTCCAAGCTACCAAATATGTAATTTACCAGTATTTTATTACAGCGCCATCTGTTGGTGATAAGGAACAAGTTGTTGGTTGTCGTACTGTATCGCGTAACCCTAGATGGCGCTTTTTAATATTTTGTTTAAATGTAAGGTAATACTTGGTTAAGAATAAATTATTTTAGATTAGTGGCTTACTAAAAGGGCGATATCAGGAGTAGCCATAACCGACGATAAATTATGAGTATGGATGTAGAAGTGAGAGAGGTGTGCCAGGATCGCGCCAAATGGAAATCCATAATCTCTGCCTACCACTATGGGCAACGGGCGTGAGCGCATATTTATTTTATTTATAATTTATTTCAAACTGCTAAATTAATTTTCAGCTGCCATTATGCTAAAGAAAATAAATATTTTGTTAAAAACAGACAGGTATAAAGTGACGCGAATAGACAGTCGCCGAGTTTTAATTTTATTTTTTAAGTAACATTTTCTGTAAGTACCTTTAAATCTTTCTTTTATAGAAAAAAATATAATTAAAAATACACAAAAAACGTGGCCGCCTTGTGCGACCAGATCGAACTTTATTCGACCCCGTATGCATGCGGTCCGAGCAGTATCT
>JWHW01051368.1:145408-170323 GCA_000931545.1 Papilio glaucus | reverse complement strand
ACCATGCATAGGCCTCTGCAAAAAGTTATCAAGTTGCAGATGCTTTGCCTTTAATCTACCTTTAATGGAGAGAAAATGGAAAATAATCAATAAAAAATATATTTCCCTTTCCAATCCATTCCATCTCTTATCAACTCCTATTTTCCCTTCTCATTGTTTTCTGATAAAAAAAGAACTAGGATTGGGCCTCCGGCATCTCACTCATCAGACTAAAGGCAGAATACTTCTACTTCTCGCATGTCTTCTGTGTGATCGTGATAATTCACCGGTCGAGGCTTGTACCTGAAATTCGCGGATAATTTAAAATCCTTTGTTTTTACTTAGGGACAAAGCGATATTAAAGTGTTCTACAAATGCAACAATATAGGCAATCGAAGTATAACTTAAAAGTGCTTCTTAATTCATATTTATTATGTTTCGCTACTCACTGCTTTTCATTGTTTTCAGCCAAGCGACATAACATTATCGAATGCAATTTGTCTCAGTTATTTGATAGATATAAACTTAAAAAGATCGGGGATGAGTTCGATGGCAATGGCCATAGCTGAATCTGCAGCTGCCGCTCAGAGACTAAGAAGAGAGGCAGAAAAGGGAATAAGATTTAGAAGAAGCGCCGGCAGAGTTGTACAAGCGAGACGAGTTGCAAAGGGCATGAACATAGGTAGGTAAATAAATAAGTTAAATTAAGCGTAAACATGTGACTTTTGTGACGCCTAACCAAAATATGTTCTAAATTATAAAATAAACCTTAGAATACATTTAGGTATTATTTAAATGTGGGCTTTCCTGTCTATGGGAGTACCACTGTGTTTTCTATTGCTTACCAGTAGTGTGAAAATAATTGTGTCATGCATTATAAAGAAAGGGACGTAAATATCGATTACGACTAAGTTACGACAATTATTCTTTTCTTCGCCTAGTGTTGTAAAAAAATTAACGATTCTTGACGTTTAATAGATGCAGACCCCGTACTGTTAGCTCAGCAACTATCAGCGCGGCCATCCATTGTGTCTGTGACTTCAGAAGAAGGAACTTACAACATTTTTGCGCAGCCATTATCAACTGATTTCGGATTTGTACCTGCGCTAAGGGTATGCTTATTAAATTATGCTTAGATTTATGTAACTGATATTACTCTTAACAAAACGCCAACCGAAAAAGAAACACATTTCAAATCCATAATCGCTACATACATACCTTATTATTATTTATAGGAGTTATAATTCTTTAATTTTAAAGTTATAATTCTTATAATACATTGTTTTGCCACAAGAAGATTCATATGAATACATGGGAAAGAAGGCATGACAGAAGTATAATAGATTTTGTAGTTGTGGATGAAAGACTGAAAAGCGCGATAGTAGATACGAGGGCTTAGGGGTCCAACGTTGGAACTGACTATTATCTAGTTTTATGCCGGATCATGGGTCTGTTCAAGCCTTGGCGCCACTGAGCACCTGCATCTAATACCCCGGTACAACGTATTAGAGTCGTATTGCTCCGATCTATGCATAATGAGCTCAATGTATCTTGAGGTCTTGCAGTTGTATGCTTGGTTTGAGATTTAATTTTTTTGATCACGGGATCCCAAGCCGGTGGTAGTACCCAGCCAAACAAAATACAAAACATTTAAATTTTTTGTCCACTTGTTATAATAGAACAAACTTTGAGTTTCAGAAAAGCCAATATTTTATCTTTCTACAGAGTCCTTTACCATCATCGCGTACTTCATCAATAACGGGGGCATCAACATCAAGACGATCAAGCCATCACGCAATTTTGGAGCCCGTCAAAGTCAGTTTTAAGAGTTTTGCTCAGTAACAGTAATTTATGTCCATGAACACAGGGAAAGTTGTGAGAGGCTTTTAATCTGAAAGAAGAGCCTTTGATTACCGTATGAAATAATAATTTCACAAAAAATATACCAAAACACCAATTGTTATTGTATAAAATATCATTGCAGAGATATTTCTAAATCTTAAAATCAACTGACAAGAATTACTCAAAATGTTCTTTCTGTTCTATAAAATGTATGATTTTTTTTTAATTTTTTAAGTTTATTAAGTTTTTATATATAGATAATGTGTTCAGCGATTTGTTTCCAGGAAGTTCGTCGCACTGCACTTGTACGTCGTCGATCAGACGGCTCGCTGTTGGAGCCCCGCTATACGAATACCCAACGTCATATAAAAATATACATCTCAAACGAAGACCAATATTAAAATAAATGAAGAAATATCTTTTCAGTTTCTTTGAGTTAGAAGAAGTGATGGTAGAAGATGCTATAAAACGCTTCTATGTGGACAAATCTATGACTGAAGAAAGTGTGTGCGTAATATTGAGTTGTGGAAGTAACAAGAGAGGTGCACCAATCCGTAATGTTTGTTGGTTAAATTGGTAATTTCAAAAACGCTTACTCTTATATGTCATGGGTTTGATTTGTTTTATTCATGATAAAAAATGAAATGTGACCAAAAAATTGACATATACACAATACATACAATATTTTTCTTCTCGAGTTGTATTTAAGAGCATTCCACCGATTGCGAAGCCCCATGACTGAATAACCAGTAGTCAGGGTTACAAAAAGGGAAACCTGCTTTTATGGGAGAAGTTCTTAAGATGTTGGTGAATGCAAATGTATAAATCCGTTTACATAACGATTATCGCAATAATGGTGATCGGTAATCGCATATAACCATGCCTATCAATTACATGATATCAGGGTAAATGTTGAAGATTCTTCTCAAAATGAGCTACCGATTGTCGGATAACAATTAAAACCATAAGTGGGCTTTACGAAAGAATAATCTTTCAGATAATAAATCAATGATCAACATTATTTTTTTTTTATTGTAACTACATAAAATTTTGCATTACTGCTAATTAAATGAAACTTTAATGAGTAACACTTGTAGTGTAGACAATCAGATTCATAGGCAGTAAAAATCCTACCAAAAATTACTACCACTATAGAGTGGTGGTGGAGTACCTAACAATATTTTTAGGTATAAAAACTACAACATACAATTAAAATTACAACATAAAATTAAAAATATTGTACAGAAATACGTATCTTTTAATGCATTAGCAAGGTAAAATAAGTAATGTACAACTAAAATAAGATAAAAAAATAAGTAATTGAATTTTAATTCTTCTTATAAAAATCATAATTTGCATAATGCTCACTAGACCAAAAGTATTGTGTACTGAAGTTCACTGCTAGCAGTGGCGGTTTAAATATCGACGCCGTCCTAGCCAAGCACCTCATCGGCACCCTACGTCTTGATTACCTTCGTCTACATTTTTTTTGTATTTCTGGAGAAATTGTCTATAATATCATTATAGTTTTATAAAATTAGAAAAAAAAAACTAGGAAGACGGATAAAATAAAAAATAAATAAATGCTCACGCCCGTAACCCAGAGGGTCAGGCAGAAATTATGGATTTTCATATGGCGCGATCCAGGCACACCTTTCTCGCTTCTTCTACATCCATACATTCACGTATTCAAGCTCGTTGGTTACGGGTACTCCTTACACCGACCTTCATACGTACACCTGTATGTCTACTAGTCTGATCGATATAAGTTCTCTTTGGACGCCCCTTTTTTGTTTTCGGGGGGAAAATCTCAACCAAGATACATTGAAAGACAAGGTTATGTAAGTGTTTAATCACTAAAACCCCCCTGGTAGCCACACTCGAGTGCGATAAAAGGGGGCTCCGGGATCTCCAGTGGAACGCACCGGGTCAACGTTGCTAACGCTGCCACTAACATTTGAAACATGATTTTGCTTCTTTACTCTCCCTTCATTCATAATTTCAACATACCTGAATCACTTAAGCATATTGTCGAAAAATCAGTCGGTGGCGGATTATCTTTAAGGTAAATTAGGCACGTGCATTATTTACCTTAAAAATAATCCGCTACTGACTGCTAGTATTTGCTACACCGGTTTAGGTAAAATAAGCTTATTCAGTTTGAATTATTAGTTGTATTTTTCTAATATATCGAAGCATTCGTAAAAATAATCACTGCTACATACAATATATCTTTATAGGACAGCTAAATAAGTATTTATAAAGATTATGAACTAAAAATTAGAATCAACATTTAAAAAACTTCGTGTGTATTCTCATAAAACTTACCAAATTGGTATTCAAAGATGGTTGGTAAACTAGCAACATTTGCATAACGTCAGTGGAGAACCAGTAGTATCAAGTACAACTTTGTAACTTTTAGTAGTCTGTTTGTATGTCATGGTAGAGAATATGTCAGTTATTTTATCTCGATAATCTGTGGTTTATTCAGTCAGCCATGTTTAGTGTTTGAAATGGTGGTATTTCAATTTAGTGAATATAAAAAATAAGTTGTGAATATTATTCATTATATTAGACTTTCTATATTTGTGTTAGTGATTTTTCGATGTTTTTAGTGAAATTTGTGTGATATTACTGTCGTGACAATGAATTGGGGTACAGAGCTTTGGGTAAGTCATTACAACTGTATCGTTTTTCTTCGTTACCTAGTGACTAACTTACGAATTTATAACTTTAATTTGGATTCTTGTAGTCATACGAATTCAAACATCTCAAAGATTTTATAAGGGACGAAACAAATATCGAATACACATTTTGAGCTCTCACTTCAATATTTTAAAATATGAAACAAGTATGTCTAGAACTTGGAAAGTCGGTTTATTCGATCGGTATGTTTTGTAGGTAAATTTTGCATTCGGCGCAATGTTATCAAAAGTTATTTATATGCAACTAGATAGTTGCAGCTGTTCTAATTTTAAAAAACAGCTTAGCTTAAATCTTTCGTCGCAAATAATATTATTGATGGTGTGAAGTCGTAATAAAATAATAAATCCTTATTTATATCCGTGTTTTAATTAAAGCCTGCTTTCATACCATCATAAACGTTGATGTTATTGTAAACTTGTTCTGTTGTGAAAGATGAACAATGTGAAGGCTCTTATGCCTGTGTTGCAAATAGCTGGTATTGTTGACATCATTTTTATTGGTCTTTCTATCTTTACGTTTACATACATTTAAGCCATAAAGTAATGAGCTTTTTAATTATAAAATAAATACATGTGTATTATCGGTAATGTGCAATCAATTACCTGACTAAGATTAAAATATCATGAACCTCATGTTATACTAAACCAATATTTCATTTAATAATAACCAAGTCCCATGTGTGGAGATTTCCTCTGCTCTAATTGTTTTTTTTGGAACTCATTATTTTTTTTGGAAAGAAAATGAGAGACAACCAGTATCCCTTCAATATTTTCCTGTGTTCAGCTTGACACTTAATATAACTTAAAGACAGTGAAATTTAGTTGAATCATATTTACAGTATGTAGTACTTTATTATAGACAGTAAGTTGTTCTATGTACTGTAATTGTTGCGTTAATGTTCTATTTAAACATAGTCTTATTGTATTGATAATTCTTAGCTGCTACATATTGTTGTATACATATTGATAAATAGTATAAAACAATAATAACTATCATTGTGAAACTTTTTGATTTGACAGGCCTTATACAAGTATAAATAAAAAAATTACAGTAGTCCTATGATTGTCTGCTCTGCATCCATTTGATAAATATGTCCATACCACATTGTTGTGAAAATGATTATATATGATTACTAGCAACTCGCCTTAACTTTGCCCGGGTAGATAGATAGGGAAAACAAAATATAACCTATTTTATTGCTTGATATAGGAGCTTTCTATTGGTGATAGAATTTTGAAGTCAGTTCAGTAGTTCTTGAGTTTAACTGGAACACAAACAATCAAATCTTTTCCTTTTATAATATGGGCTAAATATATATGTTGTTACATTAGTCAAAATAGGCTTTGTTAAAATTACCGTGCAACCTCCTCATGTGAAGAGAATGTGCACATATGTATGTACTGTGTCTATTATTGCATGAGTCATCAAAACTTTGCATAGTAATTAACTAATGCTCTTAAAAGTTATGACATTAATCAATTAATCTTCAAGGAACTATGTAATTATGCAATGATTTTTAATCTCTTTCATTTAGATTGTAACAATAAGATCTTATTTCTCTTTCACCATAAATGTTAATTATAATATTAACTTAATGTTATGTTATAATTATGTGATTTATTTCATGTTTTAGGGTTCCATAGCCAAAGGTTAAAATGGGGACCCTATTACTTAGCCTCTGCTGTCCGTCTATCATCAGGCTGTATTACATGAACAATGATAGTTGAACAGTTGCAATTTTCACAGATGGTGTATTTCTGTTGCCGCTATAACAACAAATACTAAAAAAACAGAATAAAGTAAATGTTTAAGAAGGTTCCTATAAAATAGCCATGATTTTTTTCCTATTTTTATAGATAATGGTACAGAACCCTTCATGTGTGAGTCCCATTTGCACTTAGCTGATTTTTTACGTATATTTTTATAGTCTATATATATAGTAGTAGGACTACTTTATGAAAATGATCTTTCACCGGTGGTATTTCCAAACCAATATGACTTGAGTGTCCTTCAAGACGACAGTGTAGTCTTTCCTAAAAGCCCGGCATTGCATCTGTAGTTCCTCTGGTGTTGTAGATGTTCATGGGCATTGGTGATTACTTAACAATATGTGACCCACTGTTTGTTTACCCCTTATCCTATTAACAAAAACCTTCATTTACAGTGTTCTTTATATATGATTCAATGAGATAAAGATTCTCACTTCCTACCTTGTTATAACTGATGTATGTGTTCATGCATTCATTTAAAAATGATAGTAGAATGTATAAAGATGATTATGAAATTATTTCACCTTATCTAGGAGCACTTAGTAGTAGTAGGTTGGGCTACTTTTCCGCAACTCCACGACTAGCGCGTAATTTGCGTGTAGGAGAACTTGTATCAATCAGATTAGTAACATACTAAATAAAGACAATATAAGGAGTACCTGTTACCGATGAGCATGTACGTGTAGAGGTATGGATGGAGAAATTATTGCATTGCTTTACATATCCATTATTAAAGTTAGTTTTCTCTGTCTCTGATGTAAGTTATTTTTTCTTAGCTGAGCTAATTTTGTCATGTAATGATAAATTGATTTAAGGGCTTTTAAGATAAACTTGGATTGTTAAGTAAAGCAACTAGGGTAGTCATAAGACAGATGGAATACATATACTTATTATTAATTAATATTATTTATTCATTTTAAATAGGCTTTTAACTCATAGGACATACAGACACATTAATGAGGATAGTTAAAGAGTTACAAGTTTTATTACTGTTATTAAAAAAAATGAAGCTGAACTTCTTAATATATATGGAAGAACTGATCTATAGGCCCTTTACATATTCTAAGCTGAGAATTTCACACATGTACTAATAATCCTTTTCAACATTTGCCATTGAGCCTGTAGAAAAATAAAACATAATTTGTGTCAGAACTTATGCCCACCTGTGTTAACACACTATGTTTATTTAAATAGAAATGAAAACTTGAGCGAGAGTATAAACTTAGGACAGCTCAAATGTTTTCATTAACAGTAACCATTTTTTGTCTAGTTCACTTACCACATTTACATTATATAAATCTATATTTGTTTTAAAGAATGAGTTGAGGCTTTGTTTATTGTGGGCATGGCAAAAGATTGGGAATCATCCAATTATTAGGTGTGGTACAAAAGGAGATGTAATGCTACCACTAATGTTTACCATCTCTCAACCATAATACAACATCAGATCCGATTGTGGTCAACCATTTGTTTATTCTTTTAATACATTAAAATTGATGTATAATTATATATTCCCTATAGACTCTAGAGCGCCTGAATCGCTTTGATGAAACTTTACAGACAATCTTCAGATTAGCTCAACACATGAAGTTTGGTAGCAGATGAATGGATTTTTTTTACTTTGCCAGTTTTGTTATATTTTCTCCATCTGTCAACCAGAAGTCATCTAATTAGATGATTAGCGCTACCTGTGCAAAACCAGGCGGGTCGCTAGTTCTGTACAAATTAAACATTAAATTGAAATTTGCTCTTAATGTATAAATAAATTAGGCAACATTTCAATTAAGCTAGACCTCAACATCAATATTATTGAACACCACATAGAGAAAGGAATTATATAAAAAAGGGATGTGTTGATTGTGAATTCTAATAAAATAATAGTTGTGTTTACACAAATACTTTTTCCAAGACTGTGGTGTTTACAGGTAAAAGTTTCGTTACATTAAGTGAAAAAAGAGAAATAAACACACACAACCACCATCACCACCAAGACCACCATTACCACCACTACCCCCTACCAAATATCGTGTAGCGCGACTAAAAAGATTTCATTTCAATAACGCAAGCCAAGTGTTTTTATTATTTTACTGCTTAAGGGAATCTTTGTGACATTGCAGTAGCGGGCGGCGCTTTCGATAGCCGAAGCGTAACTTTTATTCACAATTTTTAGGGTTTTTCCGCGGAACCTAAGTATTTAGCTATAATTAAATTAGCCTATGTTATTCCTCACAATATTACGCATCTTCAGTAAAGTCCCATCGAAATCTATTTAGTCATTTGGGAGATTACCCGGAACATCCACACAGACAGTAATTTAAAAAAAATGTATTTTTGTTTTAAGTACCGTATATGTATATATAATATGTATTGAGTATGGAAATTTTATTTTGATAGTAATATCATGTATATAAATACAGACACTTCAATTTTATTTTGTATCTGTATAGATGAAAAAGCACAATTAAATAACAAATATGTGGTATAGAGTATATATTTGTTTGTGTAAAATAATCAAGTTTTGAGACTGCAGTGTTTAAAATATATTACGTCTGCCTTTCTAAACGCTTAAACGAGTTTTTTATATTTTAAACTATACCCTTTAATTGAAAATGTTTATTACATTACACGTCTGTGTTTACGTGATTTTACGTATAAAGGTAGTGTTGTTAGTGGCGTGTTTGTGTTATAAGGTAGGTATTGCGCGAGAGTGGTCAGCTAAGATGCAAGGCCGATACGAACGGCCGAGCCGCATTCCGCTACACTTGCCACTTGTGAAATGCGCCTGTTTACTGTGGGCCGCCCGCTAAACACGTAATGCTTACTCAAAACAACATCAAGTACGTGAGGGAGACGTAGAGAGATTTGTGTTTACCGACAATCAATTCGATTTGTTTTTACGTAATTTAACGTTCATATTGTCTCTAATCGGTAGCAGACAGGTTAAAATCACCAAGTCTAAGCCTATCTTTAAACGTTGAAAACAGACTGGACTTGGAATTGAATACAGGTCCGTGGCGTTACAAGTGCTTACATCGCCAGGCTAGTCGCCATTTAAAAACTGTGTTTAACTTTTTTTTGATTGATTACTATTTCTTTCATGACACTTATAACAAGGGCGCATATTTACAATTAAAAAAAAGCTATCAAAACGTTATTTATGGACCACAATAACTGTCGGAGTTTTTTTTTCTTATTTTTTGACTGGTGTTGTGTTCAGTAGGGCAGGTGTTACGTAACACAATTATCTATTGTGGTCCCTGAACTAGATCAGCTGTCGTTTTGTAACCGCGCCCTGGATAGCCGCCATAGCCGCCGGCGTACTCAATGATCGAAACGAAACGAAACAAAGCCAACCGATCTGCTGCCATAACTGTGCCACGGTCCCCTTTTTTTCGCTGCATCGATGATAGCTCAATGGTTAAGAATTTTTTCACTCAGATCTGTTGGTCGGGAGTTTGATTCCTAACTGGCTTGTACGAAATTTACCACAAAATATAACCGATCCCTTCGCGATTCCTTATAATAATTTATAGGGTATTTGTTTATAAAACATAAACAAGCTTAGACGTCAACAAACACAAATAGATAAGAATTGGTGTCACAAACTATCTAGTTTAATAAATTATCAACCTTAAACGTTTTACTATGTGTGATTTGGAATGGGTTATTTGCATACATGATTATGGTTAACTCCTCAACACTTATGTGGGGAAAATTGTTTTTGACCGCCTAACCGACTGAGAAACCCGTATGCTACTAATCTTACACGAAACGTTATTATCCTATTAACCTCGAATTTTTAAAAACACCTGCCCTTGTGATTTTTGATTGAGACTAATTTGTAAGTGAAATTAAAGAAAGATTTAAAAGAATGTTGTTTTATATTTTAAACGTCAAGAACATGTTTTTTTGTTAATGAATTATATTTATGTAAGTAGGTGATCAAACGAGCCCACTTTTCTCCGTAGATTAGATTAGAAAACGACATTAAAATGCTTCATTTAAAATAAGGTCTCACTTTTTGACGTCACTTATTCAAGAATTTATTTTTAGTATATTCCGAAACTAATGGTTAATATCTAGAATACAAAATTTAGTAGCCGCTATATTACATTTGACTAAAATGTCATAATTAACCACAGTCGATGTTATTTGCAGTAATTTATAAGGTTTGTGGATATTTTTTGATGTTATTACTGGTAACAATTTGCTCCATAAATTATGTCCACAAATATTTTGGTAGGCGTTATAAATGTGGGCGGTGTTCTTTAAATTGTCTCATTGTAGGAGTAGGAGGCATTTAAGGCCTCCGAACAAATTTATATGCTAACAATAATGTGAAAAAATATTATATCTTGATCACAAACGGCTTGAACCAAGACAAAAATGTGACTCCTTGACGTATTACATATTATCTTCATCAGAATTGAAATCTTCATTGCTAAATATCAGCGTTTGTTTTAGAATACTACCTTCATATAGATTTGAAGGGCGGAGTGGATATGTCGACTGAATAAAGTCCACAGGGAAGAGATAACAACGTTCTCCTGTTTTACTTCACCATTTGGTAAATTGTACATACAGAATTTAGCAGTTGGTTAAAGTCTTACAATACTTTGTAGTGTATATTAATAGTAATTTCCTTCTTAAGGCTTCCACAATTTCATTAGAAGTTTAGCTGAGTAGCTGATAGACTAAATCATTAAGGAATCGTTCTTTGGAAGTTCCGCTTACTAATAGGCATGACGCCAGAGCATGATAACTAGGTTTAATTAAATTGTGTCCTATCAACAGCGTTAAAAATTGTGTAAGCATTGTTATGATTGTAGGAGTCTTCCGTCGACTTTCGTACATTCATTACTGGTTTTGTCTCTTTCATATTATCAACAATTGAATCGTCAAGGCCTATTAAAAGAAACGCTATACGACTTTGAAGTTTATTATAACGTCGTACGAATGAAAGGACCTGTTAAAATCATAACCAACATTACAGATGATCTCATCTTAAGAAACGTTAAAGACCGGTACAGCGTTTTTTAAATTTTCAATAGATAAAGTTACGAATATAGGTAAGCTTTTACAACAGTCGATGATATACTTAGGTACTATACACTTATAGAGTAAGCAGAAGTGCAATAGACGAATACTTTGTTATCTTGATCTCAATTAAAACTCGATCCATGGTTGTTTTCCTGGTCAAGCAAAATGTTTCTTGTACACGTCAACGAAAAATACATTGGCACTCGTCGTTTGGAATACGATCCCGGTTTTCCAAATTTGGATACCGACCATCAACGGATTCGCGACTTGTTCATTTTTATAAGTAAAAAATAAAACAACTCTTAAAGTAAAAGCAATGACCGCTTGATGGATAAATAAGGGGGATTTTAAATAAGGTTTAAAGCTCAAGCTGGCTTGAATTTTTCAAGGTAAAAAGTAAAAATTTTTACCTTGAAAAATCTACAATCAGGAGTGCCAAGTCCACTCCAAATCACAATCCCGAGTATACCACTGGCAAGTAATAATTGCTATCTGTCTAACTTTGGTCATCGTGAAGGTCATGTGCTTATACAATTAAATTTGAATTGTTCTAAATTTATTTTCCTTCCGTATATGTAATTTAGTATTTAATGGCGTCAATAAAGACCCATAAAAATCTGAAGTAGGTATTTTCCTAGACAAGGGCGCCGCCGATGAGCCATCACGCCTAATTAGGTTACAATAATCTCGGATTACTAGGCGAGGCCGTTTATGTCAGAGCAATGTGAAATATTTCTGCGTTGCCACACCTTTTCGATCCACAATGTTTTCGCGTTGCCTATTAATATATTTTAGTCTTGATAGATGATTGACATTTTTCATTATGAGATATGACCGTATTTACTCAATTTATAACGTGTTTACCCTTTCCTTTATTTGTAGTTTTAAGCGAGGAATCATTTTGTGACACATAGTACTTCGAAATACAAAATTCTATACCTTGTTTCATTGCAAGATATGGTTATTGTAAAGAAACAAACAAACGTCATTTACCATACATCGCGGCCATTACACAGTTTATACTTTCATCGAAAATATTGTACTGGACATTGCTTCATATCTTAATTTACTGTACAGACTATTGACGATAGTCGCCAATTTTGATGTATCTATATTGACACAAACGTATCACTTAATCTATGAGTCCGCCATAGAATATTATTAGTATTTTTTATGACTGATAATAAAGTGAGGCGTCAAATACTTTCCTCTATTGCTGGAAATAAACTTGATTGGGATTAATATTATTAAGTTATCGTTTAAGGTTATAATTTATAACTGAGTATTACCGTTTGTAACAACTGTATATATGAATGTGTTGTGATGAATTTGTGACCGGTGTTGCCTTACATGGGTTGTGTTTATTTAATTGTAGATATGGAATTAGATTTAAAAAACCGTGACAGTTTGCACACATACATAATTTTTAGTACTTACTACGTTGATTACACAACTAACAGCGTTAAATGATTTCTTCCCAGCAACATTTTTGAAGTACAGGGCCAGATATTAATACATTAAATAAGAAGTATTTATGGATTTCTTAGTAGGCATGACTGTTTTTGAGTAGTTTGTGTGTAATATATAAAGGAAACGGTACATATTTTCATATCCTCTGGCATATGTCCAAAGCGAGTGGCCATTATTTGCGATGCAGGCGCGCGCCTCATTTGGCGTGCGGGCGGCAGGTCCATGCGCGGGCTCCAGCACTAAACCGGTTAAACCAGAATACGCACAGACGTATGGAGTATTAGCTTGTGAACAAACGATGCTCAAACAAAAATCGACTCTTTGTAAGAAAATTAAAGTTGAGAATAACTTGACAGTTAATGTCATGTCGCTTTGCCAACATTCTCCGTGCTATTTTTGAGTATATCCCTAAACGATCGTTTTATGTAATTCGGTTGTGCGATCACCAGTTTAGTCAAACAATTGCTATATCAGAGATTCAATAGATATTACTTAATTATATATTTTAAAAATACATCACAGATTGACTAGAATTGAGAAAGGTATGCTTCGGTGGTTCGGGCATTTTGAAAGGATGAATGAAGAGAGATTAACGAAACAAATTTATGCAGCAAAAGTGATTGGCAGTGTTGGTAGGGGACGCCCTAGGAGAACCATAACCTACGAGCATGTATGCGTAGATGTATGAATGTAGATGAAGCGCGAGGGGTGTGCCAGGATTGCGCCAAATGGAAATCCATGATGTCTGCCTACGCCTCCCCCTGGTTACGGGCGCATTTTATTTATTTATCATCATAGATCAGATAAGAGTCTCAGAGAGTCAGAGAGAGAAATACATCGATTTTAAATTAGAAATTAGCTTGATGAATTTAAGAACATGTTAGTATTTTAGTTCATTTTGTAAGCAAGCAATTGATCATTTCTGACTAGGCTAAATATTTGACTTGCAATTTTACTGATATGAGAATGGAGCCCTAACCAGTTTGTAACAATGAGTTTCCGTCTTTTGAATTTCAATGTACATAAAAAACTTGTTTTGTGCTTTCGTATGGCGGTAGACTTATTTTCGCATTTGAGACCAAAACCCCCTTATTAAATAGTTGGTAGAGAATGTATTTCTTAACTTGGTTAATTTAATATAACACGAACGTAGATATAAAAACGTTTATTGGAATTACGTATATTCTATTCAAAAACAAACTAATGCGGCAACAGTCATTTAACATTATCTCTGCTTATCAATTTACTTAATGCGTTTGTTCATTCAACATTCATCAAAATATTTTCGTTATCAAGGATACGGCATTTCGTTGAAATTGTATAACTTTCGTTTTCTGAGACGCGGGACTTGCATCGCAATAACTGAATAAGTCAATGTTTAGCCGTTAGATTGCCATTTAAAGTCCGACGTATTAATTAAATATTATATATGCAATGCAGGTATGTAGACGGTAAATAATTGTGTTGTTATGCAAGTATGTTTTACTGTGTAAGGTTTACTTATTAGTAGGTATTTGTTTATCAAACTTTATGTCTACTATTTCCGTATAACTCTTTGTCGAACAGTTGACATGATATTTATTGTATTGAGTCAATAAGAACAAATAAAACACAGGTCATCTTCCGGACAATTGTTTCCATTCATATTATTACAGTTATAGCACGCTCGATATCTTCATTATACGTAAACGTCTCAAGGGATATTACAGTGCCATAAGCACTCGTGTTAACACTGACAGAATATCTCTTCGTATTATTTCTAATAATAATATACAAGTGAATGAAGACACAGTGACAGCCTTGTATATTTGGAGTAAAATCTAGTCGCCCCGGCCTGTGATGAAGATGCCACATAATGTAAGTTTGCTTATTCAAGTTTTTCTTTCACTTGTAATTGATATTTTAATTGTGATTAAAGGAAAAATGTTTTGCATGAATCTTTTACTTGCTTATTTTTATTAGCTCTTGTTCTATGTAGTTTTATATGTAACTAGATCGTAATTGGTTCTCGTAAAAGATTAACTGCAAATATTGAAACAAATTATTATTGAATAACTGCAAAAAAAAACATTGGACCCCATAGCTATCTATTTATTATTACTTTCTTTGACAAGACATACAAATATTATCATTTATATGCACCTAAGATTCTTTGACTTTCTCATCACCGTTGTGTGCATACGTCGCGGATGTCTAACTCGTTGGATGGTCGTTTAGAGAAAGTGTAACCAAATGTAACTACAGACGTGTCTTCGCCATGCTATTGGGCCATCCTCATCGCATCTAAATGTCACGAACGAGACGGTGCTATGCAAAGCTGGTTGACTTCCCAATCGAATGCACAATGTGTTGCAACGCACTATGAAGACACGAGTATAGGTGATTTGTAATCGAGATTATCCTAATGATTATGGCGTAAACTTTGCCGTTTCATAGGTTTAAGTGTTTGTAACAGTTTGGTTTTTCATAAGATTACTTTTGTGTTCTCATCAAAATTTGATTGCAAAATTGAATGTTTAAATACTAAAATATCTCTTCTACATTTACATTATTTTATATCATCATCATCATATTATTATCATTGAGTGAATCTGGTTCCCACGTAGAATAATAACGAAAATATAAGGAGATTTTATTTTTGAAATAAACTAAATCATAAATCTCGCCTGGCTTAAAGAGACTAAACTGTTTTTTTTTGGTGTTTTATAATTATTTTACGTATTTTTAGAATTTTTACCCTTTTTTAAGCTGTTCCGTAATCCGTAATAGCTTCATTATTTCTTCAAGATATTAATTACTATAACATTGTTTGGTGGTATTTACACATCAAAACATAAGATTCACTCAAACTCGTTGATAGGTAACCGCAGTAACGTCAATTGTTTTACTACAATGTTTCGTAATGCGGTCACGTCCAAGAATTAAGTATATAAACTTGAAAAAGGTTATCATACCATGGTAGACAAATAGGTGTGACTATTTGTGTACCCATGGCAATAAATAGGTTTTTTTTAATATTTTCACTGTCCATTCATCATTCGTCAACAAGCATTTGATGAATGATTCCTCTGAACAATGAAATCATTAAATGTTTCTAAGTAACTAGCTTCTATGCAATTGAATAAAACCTCCATGGTCATACTTTGTGCGTGCGGCTGGCCCGTACAATTAATATGGGGGTCGTATGAGACAATTTACGAAGCATGAATCGATTTCTAGTGTAATAAACATCAATGCAACAACTGTACGTGCGATCGACTGTTACGTAACAATTTGTGCTGTGCTGTGTGACTGAGTAACGTAAAGTCACGATTTGTTACGGAGACTTTCGTACTCGGACTTAAAGAAGTTAAACTCGAAGGTCAATGTCTGTTATAAAAACCAACGTGCACCTGTTGCCGATATTTATAACTACTAATTGAAACTGTTATACAATTCTTTATTGGCCTAGTGCGAAATTCAGTGACGACGTAACGCTCCGTAATAAAATCAATTAGTATTATAAGGCTTGGGAAGTTTTCACAAAATTTTATGATCAACAAGTTTACACTACACTAGTTTACTACAGCTTTCGCATGAAGTGTCTCTGTCGGGAAGTACATTCATATGGTAAGAGAATTTACTAAAAGTGGTACCTAATCTTTTGATTAACGCTTACGTAGTCTCTTTTGAACTACGGCCTACGTGTATGCATCTCCTCTTTCTTATATATGCAGTTTGACGGCGTATCTGCAATCCATGATAGTTAGAACGCTTTTGGTCATTGTCCTGTTGAATTTCCTGTTTCGACATCTGTCTTATTTCGTAACTGTATTGGTTTTTACGAGTTTAGACTTGTATTTAGTTTAATGGAAGATTTAGGGTTGTGTTGAGTAATGGTCATGGGTTCAAATAACACAAACATTGTTTCTGTTCTACGGACATTACGTAAGAAAAATTCATTCGCATACAGTTATGGTCGGCGTAATGTGGTATGCTCACCGCTGTAATACGAGATTAGATAAAAGTCTTGAAAGTGATTTTCTCTCTGTGTTCTCTCTGGTTCATTGACCACTGTGATGAGGCTGATGTCGCGTCCAGACTCTCAAGTATTTCCTTGTCATACGCCGTTAGAGTTTTTTGCAGCGTCCCCGCAAGGAAGTAATTAATGAACGTCACGTGGACCAGGCGACGAGCCTGACGCGCTGCCATTGAATGTAACAAATGATTTAATACTTGATGTCCTTAGATCGAAACTTGTTTAATAAATAATTTGATAATACAATATAGTGATATTTTAAAGTACAATAAGTTAAGTGTTTATCACTATATAATATGCGATTGAGTTATGTCATAACAGCAGGCACAATAAGAATTTAAATTCAGCGTAACACTGTGTTTCCGTTTGTCACTTTAGTAGCCATTGGTTTAAAAGAGTAAGTGCTTTGTTAAAATATATGATTTATTAAGCTTTTTCGGTAATAAGCAACGTTTTGGATATTATGATGTTTAATTTTAACAAATTTTAATTTCCAACATTTCAAGAGCATAAATAAGAGCCACTCGTGGTTCAAAGAGGCACTAGGGCCTAGCCCAACGTCAGATTTTGGTCCGGTCTACGCAGACTGAACTAACAGAACTCGCTGTTACTGTAGTTACATTTTATTAATCACCTTCTGTAAACCTCTAATACTAATTTAAATAGGATTTTCTCTTTTTCATAATTCACTCCCTATTTCATGAAATAATTTCTGATTTTATCATTCAGTAGATTATATCATTTAACAGATCTTTCATGAATTCCTTGCAAAATACCTTTTCCAGGCATCTGGATTGAATGCAATAAATTTTATCCTACCTAATGAGGTTGCCATGAGACATTAAATGAATTATTCCATATCATTATTTTTTGTAAATGAAGCGAGGGAGGTGTACTAGGATCGCGTCAAATGGAATTCCGTGATCTCTGCCTACCCCTCTGGGTTACGGGTGTGAGAGCATATTTATTTATATATTTTTTTGCAATAATAGGTCATTAATTATTTTAATAAATTCTGTGCGTGCTTCAAGATATGGTCGTAAATGTTATTAAAATTATTGCTACACGCTTTAATCTTACGTGGTTCAATTATTTACTAATGTTTCTTTGTGCAATATTAAAAGATACAAGATGGTTTCTATTTCAAGACCAGAATAGCGCTTGTAGACGTCCCTTTTTATCCGAACGACAGTCCGTGTTTTTTTGCCGGATTTGCGGTGGCGTATAGTTTATAATGAATTGGATATGCACCGGATACCCTTCCAGCTATATTAATTCACGCCGAATGTACCGCCGTCTAATATTCATGTCCGTCGTCCGGTGAAAAAAAAAACGGTTGTACAAAAGCGCTCGAAGGCATCGCGCAGATCATAAAACTCAACATGTATACTTGACATGTTATTGTCGGTTACGTAGCAGCGACGAATGAGGGAAAATCCAGACGGCAAAGTTTTAATCCACTACGGGCTCTATCATGTTTCCTTACCGGTCGAACGTAAATCCATCTTGCCTCAGTTATTACATGTTTGTGGTATTTAAAAAAAAACACAACTTCCTGCATTTATACTTAAGCTATTTTGATATTTTGTTGAACAGTTGCAAGAATTTTTTGACGCTAATCATATTACATAAATAATAATATCCTGGGACATTCACATACGGTCATCTGACCCCAAACTAAGCAGAGCTTGTGCTATGGTAACCAGATAACTGATATACTACATATACAAAAATAAATAACATATACATATATAAATAAGTTCATCATGAAAATGATTTAACAAATTTTGTAGTTAACGCTGCAATAGCGGTCAGACAAATGACTATTGCTTAAATTATAAAAAGTTTATTGGTACATGTTGATTGAGATTTGGATTTCACTTGACCAATGCAAGCAATCATGGTTATGTTGATATTAGATACTTACGAAATAGACGTAATCAAATGTGGTCAAGCGGTATCTTAAATTTATTTGAGTGTTTAAAAAAAATACGTTCGTAAAAAAGAAAGTTTTTGTGGGTATGAAAATTCAGAAAAGTTTTGATGAGTTGAGATTATAGATAGTATGTTAAAAGTTCCTTTAACCCATGTAGTAGATATCCATCATCATTCGCTTTTTAAAATATAATTGGGATTAAAATTGGTCGTAATACATAAATTTTAAATCAAAAAAACAATGGTTTGATATTTTACCGAATTTGACTACATTCACACAAGCATTACTCTTTCAAATTCGACGGGCGTTTTGTTTAAAGATATAAATTAAAAACGATTAAACAAAGTTGTGAAGAGATCCTATACAGTAGAAAACCTTACTTACTAATAATTACAGCACGCTGTATGGTTGGTTGTTGAAGGCAGTTTCTAAAATAGTGAAAGAAAGCAGTCCCTCCATTGATTAGACGTATAAAGGCATACCGCATGTGTTTACTTATTTTGAAAAACGTTTAGGTTGCCTGCACACAGGAATGGTTCGCGTTAAATTGTGCGTAGAGCAATTATCAGCTTTAGCCAGTTAATAAGACGACAGAAAAAAGTCGGCCGTTATGCTTTTTAGTTTCGTTTGAAGTCGGTTTTATTATTTCATGTAATTCCAACAAGGTTTATTACTCATTGATCTTAAGGAATAAGATCAATTTTATTACAATCAATTAAAATAATTAATCCTTATGTATTGGATATTAAATTAACGATCCGTTCACAAGCAGTTTATGCTTTGGTAGATGTAGACAATACTAGTTGATTAGTGCCAATCAATACCAGCTCACTACACTGCAGAACCACAGGCCCGCGACAAAAGCGGACGAATTCGATATTATACATGCATGACTCCATTGTTCTTACTTTGGTTAGAAGAGAATGATGTAATGAAGTATGATCGGCGTCAAAACACGTTTAACTATTATTATATTGCAATTGACAAAAAGGCGCATGTTACAAATAAAGTTGAATTCGTTCTACATTTTTGAAGGCAGGATTTGATTCGTTTACAGTACTTTTTATTCCGCTTTCTGCCTCCAATCATATTACTGTAAATAACAGTAATATGGTGAAGGTGTTGGGTAGGCCTAAGGTCAGCAGCGGACTGATACAGGCTGATGATGTTGACTACAGTACTTTGCATCTTTATTACGTAGTTCTAGCATCTAAAGTACATTCTACTGTTTAGAGTTTACAGTTAAGAGATTGCTTAAACGATTTCAATATAAAGCAACAAAAATATATCAAATAAATTGTTTAAACATTGTGAATTTGGAAAGTTAATAATGTTACAGTTTGTTATCGTGTTTAATCAGCTTGTAGTGTTTATACAGTAGCATCATTTGTGAATTGTATTTATAATGGAAAAGCCTGGCGCTTCGATGACACCTAAATGTTTTAAGACTGGCATTATGTTTGTCTAATGAAATCATATACATAATTAAGTTAATTTTCAATATTAATAAGATAAAGTTACCATTGGTATTAAGAATAAAACCTGACATGAGGCGAAAGTTTTGCTTGTCATATTAATTGATAGGTATCAGTAAAATAATGCTCAATTGCCTTTTAACAAGGCGATAAATTTTTAAGATCAAACGTATCGTTTGTGAGAGGCCTAACGTGTATGCGTGATGTTTATGTGAGCGCTGGTAGAGCGGATCTCTACGACACGTGTCGAGATAGACGCGGAAGTGAAGCGCTGGCTAGGGAAATTTCATTTGCCAGAACCGACCATGTTTACATACGATAGTTAATGCGTGGTCAAGTTCGAGGTTGTTCACTCAGTGATGCTTGTTTTGTGCCACGTTTGAAGCGCTCTTGCCGCAAGCCGGTGTTAGAAGTAAACCACTTTGATTGGCGGGCCCGTTTCTCGTAAAACACTCGTTAAATCATTCGTCGTATGTTTAAAAAAATAGAGTTGTGGTTGGTTGTGTTTTCAGTTTGCTTTATGTTTACTGTTATTAATGCAAGTACGGGAATAGATATATGAGGTTATGAACAAGCAAGTTTTGTTAGTTCCAAGTAATAAAGTTGTCAAATGAAAAATCTTAGAATTCTTAAACGTGATAATGCATCGCCTAACGAACGGATCTGCGATATTTAAATATTTCGAAATACTCGAATATAAAATATATTTTTTTTAATTAATTAATAAAAAACCTTTTATCGACGTACCTTTTAGCTAAAACTTGACTGAGTTTGAGATATTGATGAGGCAGAGTGAAATAAAAATGGTTTCCTCTGTCTCTTGATGTAAAGGAAAACAAGCAGCTGACGTCATTATGGTGTTTAGCTCAGCGATGTCCTTTTAACCGCTTTCGGAAGCGGTGACATTTTTTTGCTGCAATAAGTTTCAAGTATACTATGCCAGAGCTGCTGGCGTTCATATCTGTAAGGGCAATTTATATTGTGATGACATTATTGAAGATATTTCTTGAGTGAAGATAATATGTGGGTGGAAATCTTATAGCAAAAGAAAAAAAATCCAAAAAAGGGTTGTTTTTTTTTAAAGAAAATAAATTATATCATATTCTAAACAAAATACTAGTATGTGAATGGCACAGTTAAAAATCAGGTATTTAAATATTATAATGTTTTAAGATTTTCTACTCTCAATTGTGTATACAATGTTCGTTCTATCACAAAACAATGCCGCAATAAACGCTGAATTGTCGATGAGCTCTTTTTATTCATCCTTTACATATACAATCAAGAATTCGCTGCTAAATAGAAAACGATACAATACTACGTATGATGCCTTACCGAACAACTCATTATCTCCAATAGATTCTTCACAGCACACGCTGTAGAATTTTCCATGTCGATAATCACGATTCGGAATAATTAAATTGTTTAGCGCGTTCGGTAACTAGTGTTTCGATTTCCGGTGGAGTAGTCACAATTTACGTAACTGGTGTTCGCAGCTCGTCGGGTTTTTGTAACGCAATTTTGCACATTGCCAATGTCAGTTTCATTAAACGTAATTTGCATCCGTGGTGGGAAATATTCTCTTAGCAAAACACTGAGAGAATATTTCCCGAATTAAATCTAATTAGTATAGCAATAATTGGATTGAAGTATTGCTTATTCAATTAGATTTAGATTATATCATTTATCCAAGTTAAAAAATAGAAAAGGGTATACTCCGACAACAGATCCTCATATTGTACGGTGAGGAGACCCAACAGGCTTTCTTCTCTTGTAAAGCTATTCACATCCCTTACAAATACTTTTACATTTACCCTTATCGTTAGGATTAGGATAACAATAAGGAAAATAAATAAAAGACTTTAACGCTGTACTTAAAACTGTAGAAATATAATTTTAAATGCTAGTTTTTAACTAAATGTGAAAAATGACCTGCCAGTCGATTAGTTATTAGGAGACTATGGGTACCCATCAATAGTTATTGAATAGCAGCAAAAGAAGTAGTATAAACAGAGGAAGTTTTTAATTATTGTAAAGTATTTTGCATGAATCGCCTCACTCTTGGCGCCACCGGTTACTCAGCTGTGAGTCACTTGGCAGCCCTCCAACTGGAAGTATTTCGATGTTAACCGTTCCCTAGCTCGCTTCCCATTCTTCCGTTTCCAGTCGTTTGCCGCCCAGAGATCCTTTGTTCGTATCGTGAACTATTCCACAAAACGCCTTTTTATTTTTTTTTAAATGATCTTTTTTCTTAGGGCGGTTATGAAAGTTGCAGAACTACCTACATTGTTTGCTTTTAAAATATTATTTTCTAACATTTAAAATATCTGGAGTTTCTGATTCTCAAGTGTCTCTTAGGGATGCTCGAACTATCTGCATCATATTATATGCAAACAGATTTCTAATTCGTTCGTTAAAACCCTGACATCTATGGGAACTAGGATGATTGATATTGTATTTTTAAGTCTTAAAAACTCTTATTGTCACAACCTGCTCAGAAAAAGTATTACGTGACTTTCTGTACTTATAACAAAGTTAATAAAACTAATGCTTCGTTCTTTTGTTAATGAAACTGTTGAAGTAAAACTTTTTGTCAGTAAAAAACTTAACAATGACCATGAATGTGTTGTTCTTATCTGTTTGTTTTGTCGCAGACTGGGACAAGTTGTGCGGAGATCTTTCCTTACATGTTTATTTAATTTAATTTTGCTACTTTTTTATTATAAAGAAGAAGGTGGCAAACGAGCAAGCGGCATAGGCATCTGCAACAAGCTAATAAATTGCAGATGCGTTATCTTTGATGGAAGAAGAGATAAACTAAGGATATTTCTTTTTCTTATCCATCCCCTCCCCGTCAAATCCTCTTTCCCTTCCTCCTTTCATTCTTAAAAAGGATAGGAAAAAGGAGTAGACTCGTACTAGGCATCTCACTCTTCTTCTTCACTTCTGTCTTCTGTGAGATCCTGGTATTTCATAGTTATGCAACAGATGCTATTGTTGCTGACTCTTCCACTATTATGTATTTAGATTTTTTGTGATAAGATATTTATAAATTCCATCAAGAAGGCCGTTGTTAAGCTTTAATTCAATAATAGTTTTTCTATTTGTTTATGAATTTATTTATATTTATTTATAATACTTAAAATATGAATAATATAAAAGAAACCTTATAATGCTAAGCCGTAGTCGTATACTATATTAGGTCCTTGTGACAAAATTTCCGCAGTATATAACTTCGTAAAAATACACTTTATTGACGCACTTTATGAAATAATTGACGTAATGGATTCCTTGTTTAAACTTTGTACAAAGGACGGGTTAGTCACAATCGTTATTTACGTCAACGTCAGAACTTTAATTAGCCGAGGAGTCCTCAGGGACCGTCTGCGTTGATATTATGATATAGTAATATGCCATGCCTGGACTACTTTAAGGTCGTTGTTCACTGACCAACACCAAAACACCTGTATTTGCTTTGAGGGGTAGGTGTAATGTTATAGGCTCAGATTGTATTTACTGATTCCTTGATAAACGCAAGACCCTTCCATGTTGGAAGGGATTTTATGAATTTTAAGTATCTCAAATTTTTATGTGAAAAAGTTTAATCGAGTCTACGAAATGTCAAATATATACACTGAAAATAAAGAACAATCTTAGTTTTAGCAAATGTGCATTTAGTGCATTTCCTAGCGGTTTGGTTAGATCAACTAGTGCATTTCCTAGCGGTTTGGTTAGATCAACTTAAAAACTTGCTGGCTGTATGAGCTATTTAAAGCCAGTAGAATAATGTCGAGTATCTTAACTTTATAGTATTATGTAAAGAGATAAGCAAGCAACATATTTCTCTGTTTTTTTTCTTCATTTCCCAGTCCTGTACGGAGAAGATAACATTCACATTGAGTTTATATTTACGCTGTGGCATTGGGTATAGAATTTCAATATTTTCCGTTTGTCGTATCTTATACGAGCGGTCGTGAGAATCTTCGCATACTGTTAGATCGGACGCGTCGTTTGATTAGATAAACGCGTCAACGACTTACCTTGAATATTTACAAGCACGTAGTCCGTTGGGATGTTATTGAACGTGTACAGAGATCTCGTTTTATCTCTCCCCATTACATTGACAATTCCAGTAGTTTATCTTTATATATATTTGATAGTATTCTTTAGTGAGGTAGGATGAGTTTATGAATAATAGCAGATATATAAAGTCATAAGTTATGACAACCTCATCGTCCTCGATGCGTTTACTGTATACGATTTAAGTTAGTTTGTTAAACTTTGTTTGTAGTACTTAGTTATAAGGTTTATTTTAGTTCGATGGTTGGTAGATGTTGTACGTCATGTTAAAACTAGGTTATACTATATGATAGTAGTTATTATCTAAATAATTACGTGTATTTAGTGTGACCTGCATCTCGCTAGTAAGTGCATTCGTGCAGTGATATTGAACAAGTTTTTTCCTCCCTACTATGTTGTATCACGATCGATACAAACGATGGCCTATTTCATCTCAATCGGCCCGACTTGAGCTTGTGACTCTGTACGAACTAGTTGGCCGTAATAACTTTTGTAATTAAATTCCTCTTTGCAACAGCAGCTAACTGAGCCATAAACAAAGTTGTCCTTATAATCTTTATGTATAACACTGACGCTTTAATACTATTAAAAAGTTATAAT
>JWHW01051368.1:130836-144785 GCA_000931545.1 Papilio glaucus | reverse complement strand
TATATTATCTAAATAATTACGTGTATTTAGTGTGACCTGTATCTCGCTAGTAAGTGCATTCGTGCAGTGATATTGAACAAGTTTTTTCCTCCCTACTACATTGTATCACGATCGATACAAACGATGGCCTATTTCATCTCAATCGGCCCGACTTGAGCTTGTGGCTCTGTACGAACTAGTTGGCCGTAATAACTTTTGTAATTAAATCCCTCTTTGCAACAGCAGCTGAGCCATAAACAAAGTTGTCTTTATAATATTTATGTATAACACTGACGCTTTAATACTATTAAAAAGTTATAATAGAATATTCGGAATATACTAAACCTACTATATTGAGTTAGACGAACTGATAATACGTCTATAGACATTATATTTTGATGTACTACGCTGTACTAACGCGTAACGGGCAGTTCGCGTAATTGTAATTTTTCATTTTGTGCGTGTTCTAAATTCAAATGGGAGTTCAATGTGCAAAATACATTTAAATTATTATTTTAGTGTTATGTTCAACATGTGTTTTGTTTTAAATTATTAAACTCATTAACCACAAACATTAAACGTACTTAACAAACAAAAAATGTATTTGCAACTCGCTTGCACATTACATAACTACAATATTGTAAACACAGTCGATGGCCGTACAGTGGCGATAGTATATTTTCGTATATATTGCAAAACGTTTAACACAAACACTCGCTTCGTATATATGCCGTTTTGTATTTTTATCGCGTTGCGTACACAAATACGTCGACCCCGTCGCGATAAGGCGACAGCACACTTATCTCCGGAAATACTATGATGGGTATCATTATGTCGGTGGGTCAAGCACGACAACAGATTCGCTTGTGATGTAGGCCGTAAGGGAGTTGCTACTAGTTCTCATTTGCTGTCAGTCGTGTTTTCACATTATAATGTATGGTAGCGAAAGTGGCGTGCGCCAACTCGAGGCAAGTGGGCGATGTGTCTCACTCCGCTCGACTCCGACATGCCTGATTCATTTTTGTTATTTATTACAGCTATCATCGACCTAACCTTGATATTGAGTTTGATGATTTTTTCAATAAAATACGAGATTTGCCTTTCAAATTTATGTATGTGGGTAATCATTTCTCATTATGTTAGACATTGACTACGATTCGTTTGGTAAATTTGAATTTTATGCGTATTGTCTATTCATATAATAAAAATGAAACTGGTCGCTGTCTGTACATGGATGTTATTTGAGAAAAACTATTATTAGGGGCCTTCATAAATGCATTAAAACCCAAAACAACGATTATTAGGATATACGCGGGAATAGGGCAGTGAGATGATGATGAGGTTACAGTAATATTAAGTAGGTAATATAATTTCCTTTAAGAAAAATTGCAGGGCGGGTGACACCGCGGGGCACAGCTTGTTTTTAATATTTGTGTCAAAGCAAAATGTCTATTTAAGGGTTGCGCAAAATACACGTGTGTAATGTTGTACTATCCGATAATTTCTCTGCATACCTCTTGTTTTTATGAACGTATTTATTTACTCGTAATATGTTTAAGGCGTAAATTGTGAAAGCGGAACAGACAAACAAACGAAGAAACGTTACTTACTATCGTTTTTAATAAAAAGTTCTCACATCTTTTTTGAGGTAGACAGCAATAGTTAAGTGTTATTAAATTTATTGATAAAAGAATAATAATTGTTATTTGTACCCCTGTGGCTATAGTAAAAGAGGCATGAAGGTTTGCTTTCATAAAGTCCATTACAAACAATGCACTTAATTTTTATTTAATTTTTTTGTTTCACCAACAAAATGAACACTTAAGGGCACCATTAGGTACACCTGTTAAGCGCCAATAGTTTAGTGGTTAAGAGTAGGGACTGCCAAACACGAGGTTGTAGGTTCGAGTTCGCCCTTCGACTTTTATTGTATTTAATTATAGAATTGTAGTAAATATTATTTCAATAAATCAAACAGTAACTAACAAACTAAACAAAAAGTGACTACGATGAAGTTTACAACATTAATAACAATAATTGATTAATTAGTCTTGAGGTCAGAAATCATTAGAGGTTGGAAAAAAAATGTAATAAATTGAAGTTCGTTTAGTTCTTTTACTATATGTTCTGTCAATATAAGCAACGAAAAACATAACCAGTGTTGATATTCAGTTGTATGCACCGATCTGCCTTGCAAGGTTGCGATTTACTTTGCTCGAGAATACGTTTTGAACGATCTCGCGTACCGCGCTGTATATCTCTTCGCAGCTGTTAATCGAGATTAGGATTCAAGGCTCATTTGTGAAAGGAATCGCGAAGCCAAACATTACTGTGCACTTGCGTATAGCGTACATATAATAACATTTCCTTTTACGTGTTAATTGTTGTTATGATAAAAATAAATTATAAAAATGTCACGTCTATATGTCAGAATATACAAAAATATAAAAGATAATAACTTTATTTACTAGTACTAAAATGTAAATGCAATGTTTTTAAAGTGCGGGTTTATATTTTGGGCACAAATTAAACGACTTACGGTCAAAAAGTTCTGGCTTCATTTCCAGAACTTTATTTTTAGTTTTAATTAAATTAAATGTTAACAACAATTATCATTTTATAATTTATAACTAGTGTATAACGAAAACACAACTACTATTACTACTAGCCATCTTAAAGGTTAAACAGTTTTCACAATAACGGATCGTTAATAGTTCCATGAATAGGCCAGCTCCACCATGAGAGTGCCCAAATACCGGCCGACAAAATGGTACCGTAACATAGAGGCATTTTTTAAAATTAAACATTTTAGATTTGACGTTATGTAGTAATCTCAAGGTCCGATCCTCTTTGCCTTTCCTCTTCATTAAACTCTATATGTGTTCTTTTAACATACATATATCAAGTTAAGTAGATCGAGAAGTCTAACTGTTGGACCCGTATCAGTTATGCGAGAGCGGACGTTGTGGATGATTCAGCGAATACTGGCTAACTTTGACGGAGCCACAGACCAGCCGCGTCACGACAGAACCGTAGGTACAATCAATGCAGTTATTGCTTGAAATTATAATTTATATCTCACAAGAGTCACGATTAAGAAAAATTCTTTAAAAAATGATGGCCGGTGGCATTCGGATTCAATGTTTGATATCACCACATCCTCTGTATAAGGAGATTTTAAGAAGTAGGTGGCAACGTCTTATAGCATAATTATACCATCCTAGGTTGTCACATGTCTTAGCGAAAGCTTCGCATTATCTGGAATAATATTTAGTGCCATTAGTTGAGTTTATTTATGCAAATTTGCTTACGTGATTCTACAAACATATATACAGCCATTGGTAATAGAACTGTGTCCAAATTAACTCCTCTGTACATATGTCAATTTTACATGTTTAAGTTTAATTAGAAACGCAGAAACGTTATAATATATAATGTATTTATGTGCGCGCAGTGCATATATTTTGACAAGTATACATTTCTCACATTTAACATTTAATAGGAATGCCATTTGGCTAATAAACAACTAAATGGAACTTGTAAAAGTTGTCTTGCCGCCAAAGTATCGAGATCTTTTAAACATTTATTATACTTCAGCAGATTTTGCACTAAATTAAAAACATTTCTGAATGTAAAATAACTTTCAAGCATTTTATTTAAATTGGTTTAGACACATCTAGCAACAGTCGTTTTATCCATCTTATCTGATTTCAAACGTGAAAGCGACGAATTCAATTTAGAGAGGAACAAAGTGACTTAAATGCATAAATTAACAATTTTCAAGTATTAGTAGTATAACACAAAAATTAACCGTTTTGTAACCGGTTAGCGATAATTATCTTGCTTGTTAGCGATTAAATTTGTGTGAAAAAGCTTAATATCGATTAGCGAAAACTACACCTCCCGTTTAACCTTCAACGTTCTGCCTTACAAGACAAAAACATAACCACGGTATTTTTTTTTATTTATTTCAAACAAGTTTACAATTTTTATATCTTTAACATTTATGTTGCTTGGTGCCATTAAACATTGGCTGTTTATCCTGGCACTGCACAGTTCACTTTTTGTATTATAATATTAAAACTACAATTTAAACGTGTAGCACTAGTAGCTACTAGTAGTAACAGATGAAAAAAAAATATAACTAATTCTAAAATACCGTGGTACTGTCGTTACCTTGTTTTTTTAGTAGGAGATGGGTAGTTTGTTTGTAAGTTAAGTTACTACAATCCGAATGTATGGGTATCCAAGTAGGAATGCAGATGAAGTTACTGGGCTAGTACGACGATGATATTTCTTTTAAATTATCGCTTAACACTTACATAAGGGAATATTACACTGTCTTGCTTTGTAACCTTTGTATATACACAATTCAATGTTGACGCATTGTGTGTATAGTATTTAGACATTATTCTAATTATCTAATTTAACACAAATACTTTCATATGCGCACCCGGCGCGGCGACCGCGCCCGCATGGCTCCATTATTAAAAATGTCAAATTCATTCATTCGAATGCAACCGGTTAGTATCCGCCACGGTCGATCCGTTGTGAATAACCTATTTGCGTGTATTGTACCTTTCTTTTTAACATAATGCAAAACTTATTTAGCCGCGTTAGACGATATTTTGTAGGGGAAAATCTTATAGGTTCGCGTAAACAGCATGCACAACATGCAACAATGCTTGTTTTGAAATAGTTGAACTTTTTCTTAATTTATTTTTCTTGTATTTCATTTTGAGTTTTATTGTTAGAACAAGGTTTTATTTTTGTTGATTTTTGTACTATTGTCACCCCTTCCCATCCTATAGTTTTCCTGTCGGCAGTCCTTATAGCTTATGGCTTATGACTGCCTGTATTTTTTATGGAAGAAAAGAGAGCAAACGAGAAGTTATGTTTTGGATGTAGCTATTACATCCTACGGTTACTATCATTTTCTGTAAGGATTTTTCTCAAAGCATTGTTTTTACATTAATGATTGTTTTATGGCAGACAAGTAATGTCTGTAAAAGAGTAAACATAAAGAGTTTAAGTTTTAAACCTATGGGACTTCATCAAGACTGCTAGCAGTAGTTTTCTATTTGATGCAGGGCAACGGTACTTGGTAACTGACGAATTACTGATTCTCCTAGCCTTGTAATTCAATAAAAACATCGTGATTTCATCCAATAACGTTTAAATGTAATAATATATAACGTTTGATATACATACTTCAGTTAGTCGAAACAAAGTGATTTAATGAATTGTTCTTAGAAAAATGTAGGCTTTGACGTCATCACGTCGTCTGTGTGCCCACGATACACCGTTCCCTTTGGTCTAGACGTGTTTTACATTTACTGTCTTTTGTTCGTTGACGTATATAGGGTATTGTAGATACGACAGTGCTACAAATGATTCGAACCATTCATCGAGCAAATGTTTTTTGTATGGGGATATTTTTATAATGTGGCCATTATTTTTACCTTAGCTATTTAAAATACGCGCTAGCCGTTAACGGAAAGATAGCCCCGCACTATTGATTTATGTTGACTTTTAGCTGTATAATAAATACATTTCAATGTAACCTCAATTAAGTTTCATTTGCGTTTTGTATAGCTTGCAACTTTCATTTCACTGGAGATTAGGACATGTTTAATGTTTCTTAAATTCCGGTTTAAAGATAATAAATCGATAAATGAATTTAAAAACTGCCGTGACCTATATGTTTAGATAAGCACTTAGTAAGAATATTTTGGACAGTATTGAAAAGCTCTGAATGAACTATATAATTTGAATTTTTTATTTGTAATGTAAACCAATTATTTATGTAGCGCCGAGAATTTTGATTTCTTTTATTTATTTTTTATTCATCTCTCAACAAAATTAAAAAAAAATCTTGCAAATACTTGCTATTGTTCTATTGTACAGTTTTAAGCCTTTTGTATTCTTATAATGTTTTTTTCCACTTTTTTATGAATGAATGTGTCTTTATTTGAACTGATGACTTCTATAATTAAATGAATAAGCTCCCTTATCGTTTCAATTTTGTCTGAGTTTCTATTTGTAATAGGAAATGGCTATATGTCCACGTACAGCGGGTAAAGATTCTGATATTAATAATAATTGGTTCGAGACGCCTAGGTATCTACATTTAAACGGTCATATCGGAAGTAGGGATCTTAGCCACTGAACTTTCATCGCTGCATGTAAGTATAATTGAATTCTTACGCTCCTGACTTAATTAATTCTTTGTAACTTCACATCGTTGTGTTTACGTATAAGCGTGTGTTCGCTCAAATCTACGCGCTGAGTGTTATACATTGACTAACGGATTACTCATGTATATTGTTTACTTTCAGCGACCCATTACGTATGCTACGGTTTCTTTAAATAAATTGAACGTTTTTAAACTCGGGTATGTTTACAAGAGGTCACCTCTCGCTGGCTGGCTCAGTTCGGAACCTGGTCGTGTGTACGCATTTAGGCCGAGGCGATCTTGCACGAGACGGCCCCGATTGGGTTAACGCTCCCGTGGGTCATCGAACAGACGCAGTTTCCTCTTCGATTGCATATCGAAATTAAATTTGTACTTTATGCACTACAGCTACAGTCTTATCTGTTTCAAACGACTTGAACCTTATTTTAAAACAAACTACTATAAAGATAATGGCGGTTTAACTTAAAAAATGAATGAAGTATGAAGGTTTGATCGACGCGATACTATTATAGTTGATTCACTTCTAAAAGGCGAATTATCGTTGCCGTTTCTTAACAAGGGTTCTGTTAAAGTTATGAAGAGTCAAGTATTGTTTTTACTATAATATTTAACGGGGCTTCTATATAACAAACGTGATTTTTTCAGTTTTTATAGATATACGGAACATTTCGTGCGCAAATCAGTCTCGCACTTGGCCGGTTTTCTTTATTAGAGTTATTTGATCAAAACAGCCTGGATTATTTATAAACGTTATTGTTTTATAGATCAATTTTGACCAGCCAGAGTTTTATTATGACGCCTGGTCGAATTAATGACATCGTTTTAACACCTATATATCGTTGTTCTTAGAATTTTATGATTCATAAAAACTAAATTTTTGTGAGGGCTAAAAGATTGGATTTATACTCGTCACGATCATCAGGGGAAACGAAAATAACTGTCGGATTGAGGTTTCGGTTCCGGTTGACGTCATTGTCTTAATGTACGAAAGAATTCTCTATATTGGAGAAAGTTCTACTTTTGAAATTTTGTAATATCTGCCAGATGATATCAATTGCCAAATCATTATGCCGTAAGTATTAGTGATGGAAAAGCACTTGCTAGTTCTTTTTTTCTTAAATAAAGCTCCGGGATGGCGGATCAAGTAGACGCCGTAGTTTTATTTATTGCTATCCCACACAACCCTAAAATGCCACTATCCTTAGGAGGCACTCTCGATTGTCTCATTTAACATTAAAAATGAAACTAGTTATGAATACGTGAAGATTTTATAAATACTTCCTTTAGGCACCTCTTCATGACTATCATTATCATATCTATTAATGAATTTATGACATTTCTTATCTATGTTGTACTTACGTGTGCATGTAGTCAACAGTTCTGATCTTCCGTCGTGGTAATTTTCCGTGCAGTTGAGTCGTGCAGCAGCGATGTTGCCTCGTGGATCTACCATAATAAAAACCTTTGTGTTCATTCTATACCTAATGCTGTTTATCAACGTTCAAACTTGTTGTATAAAATAAGATCGATGCAGAAAACACTCGTTACGGAGAGATTAAATTAGTTAAGTGATTACTTGTGACAACTTCTTTTACAAAAATGTACAATATTTCTTTTTACTGTGTTGTTTCTTTTGTAATTAATTTTATCTGCACCTAATGAGTTCATTGATGTCGATATCACACGGTGGGTGTAATAGGTCCGTTATTTGTTTGAACACTACCTAGGTCGGAATTAGATAAATATTTTAGTGTGCTATGAATGCCGTTCAATAGATGTTTGAATTGTCACAATTACAAACATCGTAATGAATATAAGCAATCAGCGTTTTCAATTCGTACGATAGGTTTTTTGTATTAATTATAACTGTGAATATATTTATTACTCTTTAAGATGAAAAGCACTCATAAATTTTAAGCAATTTGTATTTCCATCTCTTTGAGAGAAGACATGTGTCCCTGCAGTGGGAAACATTCTAAAAAAATGCCTATTTATTTATTTTTATTATAATTTGTACTTTATATTACTCAGTTGTTTTGATACTGAACCACTGGTGTAAAAAGGAATATCAGAACATGGAATGCCTCTTCTTCGAAGGTGACAATGCAATATCTTCTACCTAAAGGGTTACACAATTAGTATTGTAAACCTGTACGTTAAATAGTCTAGTAATATTAGTAACACCTTTCATACTTTTACTAGTTTCGGAGAAATCTGGTTTGATGTGATTTGAGTTACTACATGTTATTTTGTTATAAAACCGTCTTCAATACGTGTGAGCTTGGTGTTACCTTTCTAACTGAAGTAGGGCGTTACGCTTGACATGCTGTAGGCCAAGGTATACACTTACACGATTCCTCTGGATGATCTTTTTCTAGTCAAGTAAAATAAAACAACACGTATAAATATTTAGTTATTTATTCCTAGTTATGCTTTTGGCACAAACTTGGCATTAACAAGCTCCCAAGTTTTCCCAGTCTCTCTTTCTTCATTCTGAGGAAGTGTTTTTCTTTGTATTTTTTTTTATGAATCAAAGTTCTACATGATTATGCACTTTTGCTTAAACTTTAATATCTTAGCATCGCGTTGAAAATATACATTTTAATGCATATATATGCAATGCCGGTGCACCTGCCCCTGGCGCGCTGACCGCCGCCTCGGCGTCGTCTCTCGACTGTGAAATTATGCACATCTGCCTTGTTGTTACCTGCTCAGCGCTCAGTTCACGACATTTATCCTTCCTCGCTTTTTATTCACATTATTTTCGTTTCCCGCCACTATCTTTTTTTTATTCTTTTGTTATTATTCCCGTTTCAAAACGACCTCGAAGTTTGTTTGTATACAGCTTTTTCTTTGTTTACGAAAATAGCAGTGTTTTAGAAATGTGCATACCTATTTTATTTGTATTTCATGTTTTGTTTTTTTTTTATGATTGTAGCACTAATGATAAAATCTAATTTACTATTTTATGTCTAATCCCATTCCTTTGATTACTCGTGACCACAACTATCGCAAAAAATAATAATTCCTTCACGGTGTCAGGAATCGTATAACTCACTCACTACCGCGTGGTATAGGTCTATGGTTAATGGTTATGAAGTAATTAATATTAGTGATTTATAACAGAAAATGTTTAAATTATGTCAACGCTCTGATATCGCCAATGAACCTTTGCACGTCGAACATGTCCTCTACATTGGTGGTATCATCACGGTAATTTGCGAAAACATACGAGTGTCGATTCGAATAACAAAACGTAATATAATATTTAATTGTTTTAAAAGTTTCGAGACTAAACATTCACACGCACTGTAATACGAACAACGAAGGTACAAAGACCTACTATATTATTATATACATTGGTATATGATGTGGTTTTATTCGATCAAGTTTGTTTAGAGGGTTGATTTAAGGTCGGCCACACACCAAACTACATATTACAATTTATTAATTGATCGGTGAATTAATATTTGTATGTGAAATATCAAATAAATTTATGGTTTGTATGGCATCTTTATGTTTGATTTGTTCATCTGAAGATAGATGGTTACGTTATTTAGGTACGTGTATGGTAGACTTTACCGAGGCCGGACAAAGAGGTGTTGTGTCCGCCGGCGCCCGTCTGCCGCCGCTGCCGAATGCCAACCACTCGATGTTTATGTCTGTATGTGGGTATCGACTTTATTGACCAGCCACGGTACTGTTGGGTTATCGTTTCCTTCTGTATAGGCGGCGTATGGTTTTAAAACCTTTATGTGTTAATGACACTGTATTTGTACTGTAAACCTTTTGAGTATAGATCTTACGTATTATATCTCTGAATCTATGTTCATTTGACTCATCTTATTTGGTCCCGAATGTGACAAGCTCTGCTTAGCTCAACACATACATTGTTCCTGTGCTCGTTGATGTTGTCTTTTACAAATTTTACAAAGCAATATCTTGTCTTTAGGTTTAATATTAAAATTACGTCACCGCGACCATGATTTAGAGGAGTGAAGTCACACACGCAGACGAATTTACATAATATTCTATGTATAATTAATAAACAAATCGTAGACCACTTGAGGGATAGACATTATTTTGATTTCCCTACAATAACATACTTAATAGTCGTCCTACTGAAGTACGTTCATAACACATAAATGAGCATCTATTACTGTAACAATAATATGTGGCAACTTTCCATAATAATTAAATATATATGCCATAATAAATGGCTCTAATTGAACGACATTGTACGGTTTAGACCCGAAGTTGTCAAACTAGAAGTATCAAGTTCCAACTGTTCGTTCGTGACTACTAATAGTATTAAAACTTGCGCACCGTTTTTATAATAATTTGCGCGTTAAAAAAAATTCACAACGTGATATATTCTCGAAAGGCGCACTTACGTTTACTTTCCAGAGGTGTAAGCGCGCGCATTTTTCCACGAGAAAGCGGAAACGCGCGTGTCTCAACAATGCTCAGAAGTCGGCGCGCAGGCATTTTGTGCTCCGCTATTGTAATTATTCTAAGAATAAACGACAAACGAGCCTCTTTCTACGTATGGTCACGTCGCTACAGTTCATTTATAACGATCGCTAACGATATGACGTAGGCAGGGCTAAGAAAATGGATCTTATATAGACTAAATTTTATTAAATCAAAATATTATTGATGATAACAACTAACCGTTTTCTCTCCACACTTTTTGTAAGGAAGAGTAAGAGAGTAACCCTCAAATATTCCCAATATGGCAGCAATTCTAATTCATGTCAGGTCCGGTGTGAATGTTGAGTGCGGTAGATGTGAAAAGGGGAGGAATAGCAAAGAATGGCGGACGCTATTTTCTGTAAGGTCATTGTGTGAACTTATTAAATAACGGCTTAACGGATGCATAGACCGGTATATGTACCGACTAGTTTGTGCTAATCCCAGTCCCGACGGGCTCAAAACTCTTCGGACTATACATGAGTTAAGCCGTTATTTAGTAAGTTATGTTTCAAGTTATTCTTACGAACCCGAGAAGTCCTCCTAAATCCTAACTTCAATCGTGGTTAATACAAGCTAGCTGCTAGGTAGCACATGTTTTTATCAGTATTGTAATCTCTAACGATTTTTTGCATTGTATTGTTCGGTCATACGTAATAACTTCTTATCCGCATATATATTTTTACCTTATTTTATTATTTTGCACGTTACAATACCATAAAGTAAAGCAGTGAATTTTTCGATATTTTCATCCAGACAAGCAATTAAAACTGGAATCGATACACTTTGAAAGATTCAAAAATCGTTCGCAGGAAGGGTGAATATTAATTTCCTAACGAAAGTGGAGAAATTGAATGTCAGACATCTAAATTTTTTTACAGTTTCGCAACTATTATCATCAAAAAAGTATCATTAAAAAGAAGTCTGTCATTAAGACTTATACGCGTATAAATGTAGTTATTTTTATCATATTTGGTGCATTATATCTCCATTTTTATAAAAATATATCTATTAAATATTTTACTGCAATTTTTAGTACCATATTTTCATTGTATCGATTATTGTAATGATGTATGTATCTGTTTTTAACTGGTACGCTTACTAAAAATAAAAACTGCCGAACAGACATTCATAAAACTTTACTTTAAAGAAGTTTACGTCAGAACCATCAAATAATATAAGATAATTAAAATTACAAGTACTTCAATGTCTTTTATGGCAACATACCTGTCACTTGTAATGTATTGTCAAGATATTAATAAAGTTTTGCCACTTGTTACTTCACCCTTACTCGGCGGAAGTTGTTCCTTGGGGCCAATAATCCAATCACGTATCCCCACGTCGCACCCCATCGATGCGATTGCCATTGAACCCTGTTGGAGTCCCATCGAACCTGCGGAGAATACACTCGGTGACGACGAGCGACTGAAGGAGCTTTTGTTTCGTCTAACTTTGATGTTTTTAGTCATTAAGATCATTGTACATCGGTATAGCACACTAATTCGAATATATTTATATATCTTTTGTTTTTTCCTGCATGTACATACATATACATATATTACGCTATATTCAATTACTAATATTTCTATATTAACGTTTTAATTAAATAAAATATATTTCCTCAGCTAGAAAGGCCTTTAAAATTGTTTCGCACCTATTTGGATACTTGACAAGTTTCAACAATGCTCAACTATCAATGTGATTGAAATCTTTACAAGCAAATATCTGTCTACAGTAATATAATGTAAATAGCCTGTAATGTATTATTTTATGTATACTAAGAGGTAGTCTGAGTATTGTTTTTTTTTTCGTTACCATTTAACAATACATTTTTATAATAATCTCGATATCAATCAACAAAATGTATTATGTCTTTGAAGTCTGTATGTTTTAGCCTTATGTTGTGCAAACTGGCTTACGAAATAAACTACGCTGAGATATTTCCGTTCCTATGACTTTTAAGAAATGATTATTATTCTTTTTAAACGCTGAATAGATCGCGATTCTCCTGGTGTTTTGTTCGTCTGGTTGACTCCAAAATGTCATGGGTTCTTAATGTTTTCCATCTAGTTTTCTAAAAATAAACTCTGCGCACCCTACGCATTTCGGTTGGCTAAGTGTTTTGTAATATTACAACAAAATCTTGGAAGGCTCAGGCCTTTGTTCACACGGAGTCGGAGCTAGAATCCCGCTGATGTACAATAGCAGTTAAGGAGACCGCGCATACTGAGAACACCTGATCATTCGCCGAATTTAAGCTACACTTGTTTAGCATATTGTTACTTTGCATATCTGCAAGGTGGCTGTTTATTTTGCTCATTTTAATTTTTTTTAAATTTGATACAAAGTCGTCCAATTTTTTTTAACTATTTGACGTTTTGTGATTATGTTTCGTATTACTAAGTAAGGTCACAAGTACTCTCTACTTGAGATAATACATACCTAAATCAGTTCAATACTAAATATGTAAATTAAATAATTTTTTAATGTGAAAATCAGGCTTTGATTATGAAAATTTCTCACAGTCCATTTTATGGCGTCGTCGTTTAATTTGTCAGGGTACGCGACAGGATACACAACCTCTGTTATAGTTTTTTTTACAATGGACTTTAACAAAAGAGTGTTTTTTATTGTTGGGAGCACGGTCAACAATGTGTTAGCCCTTTCGTTGGCTTCCTGTCGCAATCAAGTCTTTCATTAAAAAGAGTATAAAAAAACGGAAACTCTTATACTGTACCTTGTAGCAGCCTTAGATTGGAGCCTAAAACGATGTTTAAGTCGTTTATTCGCAAAGTGGCCCGTTTGGTTGATCGTAATTACTTAACTAGTGTTTTATGTTAAATTTTTTAAGTTGAGGGTTTGGATATATTCCCAATATATTTATAATATTTATAATAATATAAGTTATATTATAAATACGCATATGTTTGTTTGTTACGCTTAAACTCCTTAACGACTCAACCGCCCATCATTAAATTTTACATACATTATCAGGGGAAAGAAACTGGTATAGGGTAAATATTATAAAAAAACTTCCCGAAGGATAGGAAAACAAAACCTACTATGTATAGGTTGCCATAGCAAATTTATTACATTACTGTGGCAACCAGTAACTTTTCGGTAGCACCTATTATAATTCCCAGTTATTATACGGGGAATCAAGTTACAAAAATTGTTGCGAGGAACATAAGAAACTAATGCGTGGTAAGATTCGGACAACAGTACTTACATAAAAGCTCAGCTAAACTGACAATTTCGAGTAAATAGTCGGTAAGAAGATTTTTTTTATCCGCGACTAGTG
>JWHW01051368.1:102679-121576 GCA_000931545.1 Papilio glaucus | reverse complement strand
ATAGCGCTCCGTTAGATGCTTATCCATGTCATGAAGCGGAAAAAATGAAATAAAATATCACTCTTGTACGCTCCGTGCGTACGCTATATATAAAGGAAAAAAGTATTTTAAGCTGTAATTTTTAACTTACAGCGACATCGAAATACCTTATTATTGTATTAAATTTAAATAAGCATTCTCTGAGCAGTTAGTATTTTCAAAACAGAGGTACACCGTAAAGAATAGAATGTCATTCAAAATTACTTCAGACGTTGGCTGAGTGCTTTATAAATTACGAAGAAATAAAGATAGAAGGAAATTCTAACATGTGTCCTAATGTCATTCATTGAATGGATTGATATATTAATGGATTGCGTACACAAATCATATAAAAAATACCGCGCGTTTGAACGATGCGATTCGAATCTTCGTTCATCGTGTGTACCGCAAAGAACTGGAACAAGTTGCCAACGTCAGTGTTTTCGTCTAATTATGACGTGGGTACCTTCAAGAGAAGACTGCATAGTCCGTTGGTATACTAGTGCGTACTACCTTTTGACCACATCCCCATTTAACATCAGATGGGATTGTGGGCAAGTACTGGTTTATTCATTATTATTAAAAAATATTGGGTAGGCGTATGCACAAAACAAATTCAACCCAATAGGTATTGTTAATTTCGTAAAGATAACCACCAGACCACTGAACATTTCCCATGCTGTTTATTACTAGACATTTATATTGCTGCTGTTAATTTAACTTCAATGTGACCTAGATCTATTTGTATAGCAGTATTAAAATTTTGGACGCGCCTAGTGTTCCCCGTTGTTGTCTGTTGGTGGCCAGCATTTGTAGACCAAATGTTAGTGCGTTCGTTGACCTGCCCAATGTGCCAAATTATGACGTCAGCCGAAATGTATTCTGCAAGACATTAATTTGTTCTATCAAACATTACTATGTCACTATGAACATAGTAGCAACCATCCAAAGCTAAGTTAGAAATGTATCTTTTTTTATAAATATATTTTAGTAAAATTCTTGTGTTCAAGCGTTGTTGATTTATAAAAGAACTAGCAGCCCGTCCCCGGCTTCACGGGATGTTTAACAACAATTTTCTAAAATTATTAAAAAAAAAAATCTATCACCTATGTTCATCAGGGATAAAGTAGAATTCTAAGGAAGAATTTTTCAAATCGGTCCAGAATTTGCAGAACCTATTCAATGTAAACAAAAAATCAAAACATTCCTCTTTATGATGATTTCATGAAATAATTTCGTTGTCGTTCTCTGTTTGTCCCGATTTATATAGATAGTGTCACGATATGTTACTTGCGTATGTTTCTTACATCTTTCATTTCTTACATTATTGTTATTATTTAATTAAGTCGTAGTCCACCTGCCGGTGACACAGTTAGTCGCCGGTCGCCGGACGGCTTATTGTCTAACGTCCGCACGCACGCCTTATGCCTTATGCTATCGGCCGGCTGACGCACCTAACCTACGACAATTGAATACATTCTATCATTCTTTGCTTTTGCGCCTCGCCCTTCTGTAATACGTCTGCGATATTAAAACAGAATAGCCCCCCGGGGCAAATTATCTATAAACGTTCATGGCTTTACTATATTCTGTACTTCGTCTAAAGAGTTTGCGACCATAAATGTTTTAGACCTCTTTTTGAATTCACTGTTTCTAATTAATCTATACAAACATATAGCCTGATACGATGAATAATTCTTACCTTTTTAATTTGGTTCCTTTTCACCTTTTTACATAAAATAAATTGTTGCGATTGCATAACTGTTACCTGATTTAACATTAGCCTTGAACATCGTAGAAGAGTTGACTCAACAAAATTATCAGATGTCAGTTTTCGCCATTTCTATAAATAAAGAAAGCTTTCACTGATTATGTTGTCAGATAAAGACAATATCGTCATTAAAGCTCCCTGGAATAATGTGGCTGATATATGCCGCTTGTTATTCAGATTTGAAGACGAGTCGTAAAACGATCTGCCCTTCGACGTGACTTATATAAAAAATAATAAGTGAATTTGTTTATAAAGTCTTTCTATCAAGCCCTTTTTGGATGATTACATCATTACATTTCGGCACGTCCCAACCGAAAGTAAAGTTATCTGGAATCGATTCTCGATTCGAATTGTATCACGTACGAAGCGTCAATATATTCGTATTCCAATAATTAGGCAAGGTAAGCGAGGGCCTTACACGTGTCGGTAACCGCGTCCGCCGCGCCTCGCATACTGATGACGCCGCGAACAATCCATAGCGCATTCCTCCGTGCGCTGCCGCCTTCGCCCATTGTCTACGCGAATCATGTCGCACTCGTATGAATATCACAACACCGCCACGGCTATGTCACGCAGACGAGCGCGTTGTTACACGACCGTCAAGTGCGTGCCGGCCACAAAATCTAGAGACACTCGAAGGAGTCGTGTATGGACTCTTATAGCCCTACACCAACTCCCAAAAGTTCTCTAATTGACATAGGCCTCTCCCGATTGGCACCATTCGAACTGGTCTTATAATCTCAGAGTTCAATAGATTGCTGCCGATTTCATCAGGTGCTATAGTATAGAGAAGGTATCAAGTTTCCTTCAAATAAACACTGAAAAAAAAGTCCAGATAACATATGACTTGCCTATGTCTGACAATCTTACTAGGGTTATTCATTTGCGAAAGCTGTTCAGTTTTTTATTTTTATTTAACGATAATAACTCGCTCGTTTTATATCTCTTAGACGTTTGCGTTGGGTACTTAAGTTAGTCATAACTTATTCTCGTACCAAACTACCCGGCGCCTTAACGACTCCTAGAATAGCTCCTGCATGGTGACGAGTTATTGCACCGCGTATGGGCGCGTTGGATATTGCGGTGCTATCACCGGTCCAGTTCTCCCACGCCCAGCGCTGGCTCTCTCGTCGCGACGACGCACCGTCGACCAGGTTAACGAACCGTGTCACGGCTGTATGCCACACAACGCGGCGCAAGTTACAAAACGTAATTTTTCTACCTTTCTCTACTTAAATACTTTATTAAGCATAACTGTAAACTTCAATATAATAAAAACGTTTAATCGTGTTTGTGTGAGACCGGAATGTATCCGTCGTCATATCCGTGTCGCAACAAATTGAATGATAGTATTTGATTGCCATCGAAAGTTTACTATTCAATAGATTGTTATATTCATGCTGATTCATTCATGACTTTCGTTTTTTTAGTAATAAACTAATAAAAAAATGGCTGTTGTATTTTCAATTCATAGAGAATTGAAAATACAATTCATTAAAAAAAAAACAGTCGTGCGTAAGAATCAAAATTTATTGAAACAATTGAATTGATCAGACTAATAAGAAAAAAAACATGAGCTATTTGTTTACAATACCATATAATTTTATTTGGTTGAGCGGTCTTTCTTAATAATAAGCAGGCTGATATCGTTATCTTTTACCACAATAGCTTCGATGAGCTTTCGACTTACCATGTCGGTAATAAGCTCTCGTGGAAATTGAGTAAGTACAACTGTCTGTACGTATTCCAATGTTGTGTCTACATACATACATATATCGTCAATACAGTTATCATAGAAATTTTATATACATACACCAGCAGTTCGTCGGACTATCAATAAAGGAGCTGTAATCGGTTAACAATGCATTCGGACGTGCATTGTGCACTATGCCTGCCCTATCTCGCGGGCCGTGTTAAACGGCTATTCCGTCATAGCTACTATATTTATTGTACAAGAAATATTATAAATTTTATTCTATTGAACATGGATATTCGTTTAAGATTGACGATTTACCTTTGGCATAGTCCTGGCACACCTATCTCGCTTCTCTTACAACATAAGCGACGAGGCTTACGGGTACTCTTAATTCTGCCTTTCTTTAGTATGTCACTAATGGGGTCGGTATGCGTTCGAATAGGACAACCTAGCGTTACTCACTTTTTTAGTTTTAAATATAAATCTCGCAGTTTTAAACATAAATGATTAGTCTCCTTTTAAAACTCAAACGTAGTGATGTAGTGGAATATATTGCGGCAGAGGAAAATTTTAAATGAATCACATGTTTGTTTACAAATCTGGGTGTGTAGTGTATGTTTCGTGGCCTTGACATCTTTATCATGCTTAACATTTAAACCGGGAAGGCAAAAATGATTTCGTGTTTTTGTATGAACTATTATAATGATGGCCTTAAAATAGTATACCGCCAATGATAAGGAAGATAACGCTCAGACGAAAACGACCGAAGTTTGAGTCTTTAATAATATGAATGTAAAATAAGTATTGCTAAGTCGTTAATAACTTTGAAATTGACCTTTATGTAACCGTAGTTGATGTGATTGTCTATCATTTTATTCTCTTATAAATTTGTAATCTTTCTCAACACGTACACGCTAAAATAATGCTAGTTATTCTCGAGTACACCTTATTCATTGCTGTTTGGAGCGGCCGGCAGAGAGTCTAAATTTAGACTCCGGATGTTGAGGTTTCTCAAACGAGGTATGATTTAGGTTCGCACTACTTCAAAACAGGAACATGTATCTTATTAAATTATAACCAACACCGTTGTTATATCTTAGTCAAACTATACTGATCTTATTTATTTATTTATTTTAGACACACCAGCAGTATAATCACTATGACATTCACAGACACATAATTAACAATATACTATATATCCTATGTGTTATACTATTAAAGGTGTATTCATCATTTGTGTTGCTAATTTTTAAACAAATTTTAGATAAAACAAATCTTTCAAAGTATTACGATATAAAAACGAAATAACCAACCATCATGTTTATCTTTTAAACTTATTTATGACAACTTTTCGCAGCGCTTTATAGTTACTGAATATGACAGGAGAGAGCTAAACTATCTATACCTTGTTTCACAGTACGATGGGATTTTTGTAAACAAAGGTTTATACGTTAAAATTCGTAAATTCCAAAATATTTTCAAAAAACACTTTTTTCTCACATATTCCTTATAACCATTAGCCATATATATTATCCCATTGAATTTGCCTCACGATTTCCATAAAATTACAATTGGTAAATGATTGATGATTTATTTACAAAAATCATGTCTACACGTGATAAAGACTGAAATAAGTGTCCAATGTACTTTACGAAAAATATGAGTGAATTAATAAATGTAATTAGTCATAATGTGAATGTCCGCTATTGCGCACTCTGCGGCACTGACGAACGGTATATATCAGGCGTCGTTTGAACGTTATCGTGGACAAACCCCTAAATTTAATGTTACCGTAATCACCGTGGTTTATACGCGTCTACGCTTGTTGGTTTAGTGTTAAGGGATTCGTGTAGGCTAGAAAAGTGACTAAGATTACACACAATAGATACAATGTATACAATGAAGGTCGTTATGGTGAGTAATTAAATTCGAATAACTCTCGTTATGATTGCAGTCGCCTCCATCGGAAGGAATAGGAAAGGCTCCTCCTCCCTTCCTCCTCTTTTACTTAACCATCCCACACGCTTACAGTAAGGCAGGCACCGAATTGGTAACTTTTCTTTTTGCGTATGTCTATAGTTCTTGCCATATAAAAAAGTATTATAAGGTATTATATAAGGTTTTCCTTTACTTCAATTTAGCATTGTCTTTTATAATACCATCTCGACCAGATCAGTCAGGGCAACGACACAGGAACATACTTCTGGTCGGCTTTGAACGGACGGGACGTATTAGAGATAACAGGCCAACCGTCGCCTACGCGATGTGTGGCGCCCAAAATATGCTTCATAGTTTGCACGTCAGGATACAGTTGTCAGCAAACTTGAATTGACTTACAGTTATGCTTTCACATTTGTATCGTTAATCGTCGTATTATAGTTTCGATAGATGATCGATTCGCTGGTTTGTAATATAATCTGGAAATCCCAGTCAAATGACCTAGACGGTGTTTAACATTGACTTTTCTCACAAGCTGTGAATAAATTATAATATTATATGTTGTTATTCTTCAGCTCCATTGCTATGTTTTCGTTCTCTGTAAGAACGAGCAAATTATTCACGGTTAAACTCTTTATTTTTGTCCCTTTTCGCATGTATATACGCTGATGAGGACGAATCGCCATGCAGGAACTAGGAATGTAATAGCCATTATTCTTATTGATTGTTTTTGTAATATATTAGTGTTTAAGATGTTAGGACAATTAATACTTTAAATATTTGAAATACGGTATTTTAAAAACAAAATATTTGGTATAAATGATGGATGGTCAACTTGTAATTTATGATAACATTATACCACTACATGCGATATGAAACAGACGCTCTTTAACCTGGGCTATTTGTTCAATTTTACTTTATAAGTAAACCAAAATGTATCTGTGTTGAAAGAAGTCCTCTACTACTATATTATACCCTTATTCAAATAACCTTAACCACTATTGCTAGTTCTCGCATCATGTAATATACGGATTGTACGTGCTAACTACGCGTGGTGGCAGCCGACAGCCGACAGCCGTCAGCCTACACCGGCGCTCAGTTATCGCGGCTTATACACACGCGGCTTCCCGCTACTGACCTCGTATTTCCACTCGTTTCCTCTGTTATCCAATTCGGCACATGTATTAATTGTATTCTCTTTGCTTGTCCACAGGATCAGTATGATAACTTAGCCGCCCACACGCACAAGGGAATCGAATTCCTAGACAAATATGGTAATTTCGTGAAGGACCGATGCGCTATAGAACTGGAGTATGCAGGAAAGCTCAGGTATTCTATTTTTCCTTTTACACCCTCCACGATCTTTAAGTAATCTATACAAATATAACAAATTTGAATAGTTTGTTGTTGTTAGAACGCGGGTATCTCGGGAACTGCCAATCGTATTCATAAAAATGTTTTTGGATTTGACAGCTCAATTAATACCGAAGGTTACAGGCTATTTATCATCGCACAATCTGATTTGGTTCCAATTAAGAGGTGGGTAAAACCGTTGAGCACAGCTAGTATTTTTATAAGCGCTGAGGAATAAAAACAATTAGCTAGATTAACATATAAAACGTGAGCAGATTAGCGCTTATGTCTTGGATATTTTGTAGTAAACAAATATAGTTTAGCCTGAGCCTGTGGTCTCCAAATTTCGAGACAGACGGCCAGGTAACTCATGATTTAACTTATCGTAGTTGTACGAAACAAACTGTCTGAAACGATGGATTTTTTGTTGTTGTACGAAACAAACTATATAAAACGATGGATTTTTTGTTATTGTACGAAACAAACTATCTAAAACGATGGATTTTTTGTTGTTGTTCGAAAAAAACTATCTAAAACTATGGATTTTTTGTTGTTGTTGGAAATAAACTATCTACAACGATGGATTTTTTGTTGTTGTTCGAAACAAACTATCTAAAACGATGGATTTTTTGTTTCCATGTATGTATGTGCACTGTCGCTAAAATATTATTGTGTAGTAGTTGTTTTGTCGCTAAAATGGGCGCCAAATTTATATGCACGTCTATTAGCATAAACGAAATGATTTGTGAAATGTCTTCCATTAGTATCATTATAACTGCGTTTAGTTTTTAAATCTAGTAAAAAAATTACATAAAACGTACAAAATGTATATTGATATTTTTTTAGCGAACGTGTGCGAATCGCGCTAAACAGACATTTATGGTTACAAGTTTCACATATTAGAGAGATATATGACATTATTGATCGACTTAGTTGAATGTAAATAAAACTTTTCGGAGTTTATAAGAATTGCAACCGACAAACAAAACATAAAAATAAATGTAGACATTCTAGTAACATGCATATTATCATGAACACTAATTAAGATGTGTATATTTTAGGGCCTGTGTCACAATGTCCTTGTAAAGCCCTGAATAAGCACAATAAATACTTGCAACTTATCTGACGAATAAAGTCATTTGGCTTTGACTGGTTAAAAAGTGCCAAGTAAATTATAGGTTGAATCATCCGTCAGCTAAAGATGTTATTGGGCAGTTATAGTTATTTGATAGATCATTTCTTTCTTTGACATTTGTCTAAAGTTTCATTTCAAATAAAAATAATCGATTGCTAAAAATGCTTTTTGTATCATTATAATTTTTGCACAATATGCATTTGAAGTATATCAATACGTTACACAAAATAATGCAAAAAGATGCATTTAAAATGCTTTTGAAAGTGATTACATTAAAAAATGATTTATGCTCCCACATGTTCCATAACCCGAAACGTCAAAATGCGACGTTGCCATCTTGAACTTACGAGTGACAAATTAACACAAACTTCGTTTGTGAAACACAAACTATTTTGATAGAATGTTTTTTTGTATTAGTTTATTTGTAAATTAGTTATCACAGGTCCTTAGTGTTAATAATGATAAACGGATTATAGAATAATTTTAATATTTACATAAATATTCGAATAACAGCTACATAAATATAATATATATCTATAATATAAAAATAAGTCGGGTTTTCCTTCCTGACGCTATAACTCCAGAACGCACGAACCGATTTCCACGGTTTTGCATTCGTTGGAAAGGTCTCGGGCTCCGTGAGGTTTATAGCAAAGAAAATTTCAGAAGAAAAGCAGGAAAACAGGGAAAATTATTGTTCAATTTAAAGAACCATGTCAAACATTGTTTCGATAAAAATGCTATAAAATAGAGTCCTATCATATAGATTACTATAAATTAGAGTACTAAGTATGTAATATCATTTCGTTTAGGTAAAATTGCAGGGCGGGTGAAACCGCTGGGCACAGCTAGTACTATATAAATGTACAAGCAGAGAGATACGATAGAGAAACGACAATTAAAAAATGAAAATATATTCCAACAAAAAAAATTGAGAAAATGTAGCAAATACATAAAAAAAATTTTCAAGTCAAAAAAAAATAATTTTATCATTATATTAAAACAAATATTATATTCAAAGCATTTTTAGTTAAAGCGAATAAAAAAATTCTTTCGATATTTTTTGTAAAAGATATAAAGTACTTTACGTAACACCCAATGAACTTTCTTTTACGTACTACAGAATATGCAACCACTAAGACGAGCACTCTTGTCATGCAAGACAAGGCGAGCCTTGCACGATAAGGTGTTTCAATATCGGGAACTTATACGTGAATTCCACTTGATGCCTTCGTTTAATATAGGGGTCAAGGGGTGAATAATACTCCCTTAACAGTTTGTTAACCTGTAGGCTTGTATCTTTAGTATTTCAATTTTTATTTTTTTATCACCTGCACTGGTGATTTTTTTGTCATGTATATTTTCTTACTGTACAAATACTACTATTATGTTGATCATTGTATATTATTACGTATACTTTTGTAGCTTTTCTCAACCAATTATAAAAGTAAAAGTTACACACATAACATTTATCTAAATATTGACCCCGCACGCAACGTTTGCGTAATCACCGAAAACAATAGGCTCAAAAAAGGTCGATAGAAACATTTATAAATTGTACACAATAATATATTGCATAAATATATAAAAGGATTACGCTATATGTTATAAACAAGTCATATACGATACAAGCCGCTCGCGGAGAGTTTCGTAACGCGCCTGTCGAAAGTCTACTTTCACTACTTTATTTTGCGCTGTTTATTGAATACGAGATGTGAGAGATTTTTCACTAAATTGTACCATTCGAAAATGTTCTGTCTGTTGTCTTTTTGAATGTTAGGCAATATGTAAATAAGTATATTACATACATTTTTTTATTTATATTTGAACGCACGAGACATGTCATATATTTTATGATTAACACTTTTCTTATCTTTTTTTTTTGCAGGAGGCTCGTCAAAAGTTATCAACCTAAAAGAAAAGAAGAAGATGAATACCAGTAAGTTTAGTTGTACTTATTAGGCTAATTATCAAATTCTTACTTAGATCTTAGTCCATGGCGTATTATTTAGTCCTGGTATCCGATGTACTGAACTAACGACATTTATAGAGAAAGATTTTGATGTAGTAACATGAAGATAACGTAAACAAAACGCAGACATAAAAATGGTCGTATAAGTCAACTCCCGCAACTTGTTACACAGGTAACTTAAGCAATATGGTGTAATGCAGTCATATACCGGCCAGACACGGTATCCATGAAAATCAAAATCTTGTTAACTGTATAAGTGGATGTCTAGATATAAGCGCATCAACGGACAGACAGGAAGATTGCGTTTTTTACCTACCTTTAATAGACAGAAAAGGGGATGGATAGGAAATGGAAATATCCTTTTCCTGTCTATCCATTCATATACTTGATTTTTATTAGATTTTACTAGGATAAGCTTCAAGTGTTATTGCTTCTGTGACAAAGGAGTAAGTCCGCGTTATATTTAGCTATCACTGCACACTGCGAAACACCGGCGCGGGAAAAAGCTATTTATTTAGCAAAAGTTTAGCTGTTGCTTCTTACTCGTCCCATTCTAGAAATAACAAAAAAACAATAGTCGCCTGTTTCCGTTGCACTTCTTCGTAAAGTGAGTGTAGTGATAGTGATTCATCTTCACAATTAGTTTATTCATTTAAATTTAAACATTTAATTTTTTGCTGTAGTATGGCACAATTAATTTTTATAAGATTTAAACAATATGACGCGTGTGTGTAAACCATCCAGAGATAGTTTATTGATTTAGGCAATAACAGACGTATGCATTATTTGAATTCTGTGGTAGGATATTTTTGATAACTTAAACTTTGTACATACGCTGTCTTCTTTCTACTCGAATAATTAAAAGTAATTATTGTCTAATGTCTGGAATAGTGGGTGCACTGTATGACTGTCTTTTTTGTTCCAGACAGATTCTCGTATGAGTTTCATGTTTATTTTTAAATGCATATAATGCAGAGGTAAAGTAGAGTGTTCTGAGCTACGTCTGATGAGAGGGATGCCAGAGGTCTAATTCTACTCTTCTTTCCCATCCTATCCTTATCTAATAAGGAAAGGATTGGAAGCTGGATTTGATGGGGCGGGGGATAAATAGGAAAAAGAAATACTCTTTTTTCTATTTAAACCCTTCTCTGAGTATTATAAGTATGCAACGCATTCATTAGCTGGTGGTGCCTATGGGTAGCGGTTACTTGAAATGGGACGAATCACTTGTTCGCTAGCTACCTTCTTCTATAAATAAAAAATAGATCGATGCGGAATTCGAAAACATATTATGCCCCATATAAAGTGGGAATAGAACAGGGCAATCTAAATACAAATGCCGTTCATCTTCTTGCAGATATTCAGCATGCAAAGCATTCAGACAGCTACTGCAGGAGCTGGGCGACTTCGCAGGGCAGCGCGAGGTCGTAGCGGAGAACCTGCAGTTGAACGTCGTGCGAGAGTTGCATTTACTTGCCAAGGAGTTACGGGAGGAAAGAAAGGTAATATCAAACTGCTAAAGTTTTTAATAAGAATTCACATCAATTTAGAACAGTTTTGTCGAACCTAAACGTCTTTGTGTGTACATATTATCTGGTGGTAAATTAATATGACAAATATAGACATTTTAATGATCACCTCCAGCTGATTTCCGCCTCTTAACGATTAATAACGATTTCAATTTTTCATACATTTTCACCCTTTGCAACCTCCACAAATTCTTTCTTACATCGGTGAGCCTGTCAGTTACTCAGGTTCTCCTTTAATATATGATATCAAAGTCCTTTTCCGATGATAAATTCCTTGAAGCGTCTTGCCTATTCCTGTCGCTAAGCAGTGTGTGCAACCATAAGGTATGCATAAATAGTTAACAGGTTACCGTAGTTATTAAGAGATGTTTAACATTTACCATTGGGATTATTATGTCGTAAATGTGAATACGTATATTTTAAATAGCTTTTAACACATTTAATGACAGGTTGTTTTAAATATTTGTTTTTCCATGATCATTTTAGCAGTAATAAAAGTACCGTTCGCTAAACTCGATTCAGAGCAAATATAAACGACTAGCAGTGATACGACAACTCGTTACTCCACATTCTAATGCCCTCATGCATGAACGCATTCGCTGATGCATCTCGTCTTACAATACCAGCTAAGCTGATTTGTCTATTGATGGATTATTTATAAATAATATCTCAATCAGATTAACATTTGATTTGCTTACTTTCATTCGAGCAATAAATTTTAATGTCTTTGATTAGTGAAAGCTATTTATCAGTACGTGATATCAATTGGTTTCAAATGTAATGAGAGTAAAGTATATATATTTTTAACAAGTGATTAAACTGCGGAATAATATAAACACGTTTGTATGTATGTTACATACTAAATTACATTTTTTACACATCGTTTCAAAAATTTGAACATTTTCCTTTACATTCTTCGAGCGATGGATATCGACCTTATTAAAATGCTCGTTTCTTAGTACATTTCACATACAAATACAGACAGCATGACTGTTGCGAAATAATAATTTGGCAAACGTTTTGCTTCATTAAACAAAGTTGTGTTTGTGCCATATTGATCCCGGCTCACATCGCCTAGATGCGACCGGGTCAAGGATTTTTAAATGTATAATTGTATGACACAGTTCATTTGATGGCAATGCTCCACGTCCAACATCTTGATAAATATGTTGATTTTTTTTCTTATATATATCCTAAATAATATTATAAATGCAAACGTGAGTTTGTTTGTTTGTTACGCTTTAACTCCTTAACGACTCGACCGATCATTATGAGATTTTGCACACACATTGCCACGGTTATAGAAAACGACGAGGGTGTCTTTTATTTATCCTCAAAATAAAAGTGTTCCCAAGGAATAGAAAAATACATAAAACCTTTTAAAATATCGATTACAAGGGCAATGTTTTGACAATATCAACTTTTTGACACATGTTACCCATAATTCGAAGGTATACGTAGAATCGCCTAACAAAAATCGTGGAAAATAAGAGACGAATCCGAGGGCAACAACTAGTATACATATAAATATAAAATTTGTTTCTATAGTTGGGGCCTACATTTTCGCAACTCAACGACTGGCACGTATTTTGTGTAATGTGCCTCTACCACCATAAAAATTTCAATGGGCTCCAGAACTAGACAACTCTTATAAATTAACGAACGAAATTATTGTGATCTGATAAATTTAGTCGTAACAAATGTCAATGAAGGTTGGAGAGAATTATCACGGTTACCGATTCAGAATGTCATAAATAAAGATCTCAAAAAACTGCTATTCCTATGAGTTAAGTTAATTTCACTCGATGAAAATTATAATTTTACTTCAGTAACCAGTTTCCAGTTGTCTATCAACACGCCAGCGCAGCGAGATTCAACAACTTCCTGACACCGCACTTGACCGTATTATCTTTATTTTTAATTTCAGCAACATTTAAACGAAGGCGCCAAACAAGTGGCCGTACTCAACTCGGCTATAGGAGCGCTAGAGAGGGCGCGGAGGGCTTACGAGCGCGCCGCCCGGGAGTCCGAGAGAGCAATAGAAACCTTCGACAAAGCTGACGCTGATCTCAGTCTGAGGTAAAAAATAAAAAATGTATTTTTCGGTTTGACGAACCTTGTTTTTTCGGCCAGAATGAAATTTTTAGCTTACAAATTTTTACACATTTACACTTTTAACATTCTTAGGCAATTGCAAGTTATGCTTCGTGTTTTATTTATTTTTGTATAAAAATCATGTTTCCAGTATACCAGCGGGGGAGCCGGTTTCCTAGTATACTTTTAAAATTAAATTTAGTATTGAAGTTTTTTTTATTATGCGCTAAGGTTTTTAAAGTATGCACGACGGAATTATTGGAGATTCTCGACAAGTTTCAAAATAAAAGGTTATCATTTTTAGCGAGTCTTCATTTTCTGTCTGGCGCGGTTTGCTTTTAAGCTTAATCGTTTTGCCACGTCACTTTAACTAAAAGCCCCTTTGCACTCTTCTTTTTGTATTTGCTGCGAGATATAATGCATCGAAAGCTTTTCGGTAATACGGATACGGACAGACAACATAAAAAGTGATGTTTAGGTGTACAAGCAACATCAATGATGAATGGAAATCATAGTCAGGATATTAATATTCGAAAATTATAATAACAGTCTCTTATTCCAGTCGGGCAGAGCTGGAGAAACAGAAGGCAAACGTGAAAGCGAGGGGTCAAGCGTGCGAGGAAGCCAAACAAGAGTACACAGAGCAACTACGCAAGACTAACGAGGCACAAAGACAACACTATGAGCAGCGGCTGCCACACGTATTTAAACAGTTGCAGGTATGTGCTCACGCCCTAAAGAGGTTCACGTATATAGGTCAAAAATATTTATATTTGGTAAACTAATAGCCCACAGAGTGACCCTAAAGGATGGTTGGTGGCTTTGTTTTCTTAGAATCGAGATGGAAATCTCTAGGATGTGTCACGTTCATGAACTTAACAACGTAATTGGATCATAGGAGGGCAACGTAAACACTTAATAAAAATATAATTCTCTCTCCCACTCTACCCTTTTCTCTTTCTCTCTCTCACTCTCTTGTATTCTTAATTTAAAAAATACCCATGTACAAAGTCGGTAGAACATAATTGATGCCGTGATCGTTAACATCTCTCGACCAATACAACGCCACCTAGTATTTCGATACAATTATACTCAAATATTTCAAAGTACTAACTACAGGAATTTTCTCTTAGACTTTGAACAGAAATGTAACCATGAGTCATGCACTTTATAACAATATGATGAAATGCACCAGTGGAGTGTGGCCGCGCCCGCACCTGGCACGCCGCCAACTGGGCCGAGTGGACAAATAGTTAAAGTCTACGTGTATTTCTGACGTATTTTTATTTTTAACTACAACCTATTATATATGGGAAGATATTATCCACTAGTTTGTTTGCAGTGATGCAATAGGTTCATTGTTCTCAATATAGATTTCGGATGACATGATAGACGTTTATTACGAATTATAGGGATTAATAATAAAACTGATTCAATAAAATTACATTTACTATTGTTGAAAATTGTAAATCATAAAATTTTACTGACAAATACACTCAAATATACGATTTTATTTACTAAATTACTACAACAGCTGTTTATATAGTAATATGTGCAACTACATCTACTATATTCGGGTCTTATCCGTCCCTGGTGCTATTTCTATCAATACTGGTTCATTATCAATGTCAGATTCTTATATTGTTCCACATGTTTACAGTAAAGTGGGCCTAACAAAACAATATGGTTTTTAATATATTTTTATTTTATATTGCAGGATTTGGACGAAAAGAGAATCAAAAATATAAAAAACTTCATGTTAAGTTCTGTGGATGTTGAAAGGAAAGTCTTCCCCATAATTATGCAGTGCCTTGATGGTATGGAGCAAGCGGCTAATAGTATTAATGAAAAAGAGGTAATTGTTAAGTGTATTAGTAAATTAGCCATATCTTGTTTTTTTTTAAGTCTATGAAAAACTGATTTAATTCGTCTTTTCTCTGTGAAATTAATTTATCTCCCAGTCAACATTACCGCTTTTTGCAACTTCAATGCCTCTATCTGGTTTATAAGACCTGTTGCCACCAACTCCACAATGTTACTTTATAGTGTTGATATATGTGTTTATTTCACAGGACACACAGTTAGTTATAGAGAGGTACAAGTCTGGGTTCGTTCCACCTGAGGAATTCAGGTTCGAGGCGGCGTCGGGCCGGGACTCGCAGGAGATGCCGCCACAGAACCACCTGACCGCCGCGCGCGGCACCGTCTCCCACCGCGTCAAGAAACGAGGCGGACTGCTCTCCATATTCACTTCCAACAAGGTGACAATACACAAATTTTAGGTTTTTCCCCTATTATAGAAACTCTAATACTTTCTCTAATCGTACAAAGTAAAATTAAAAACAAGCGTAGCATGGACGGAGATATCTTGCCTAATCTAATACCAGTGGTTTGGCTAAAGCCCCGTTTGCTTTGCCTCGATGATCTCCAACCGTCGCAAGAATTACACTTTAAAAAGAATGTTTCCTGTGCCCTTACCATGAAGATCTGTGAAGAGAAGTCCATTGCCCCTTTAATGGTCTGCCGTAACCTTGATTTGAGATCGCCTGTTTACCAAGGGGGCGTTTTATCTTTCCTATAATGTAGCAATATATTTTTTTTTATATAAAGGTCTTATGTATGCATGAAATGTTATAATTTTTAATTTAATTATTCTTAATTTATATTGGTTTGAGTTCGAATGCTTCTGGAATTGGTGATACTAATGTGTTTTTATTTTGTTATTCCCCGATCGATCCCCATCTAACACGGGTATACGAAACCAATTGATAATATTGGTTGGCGGCGACCGATGTCCCCATCACACGGAAAAAGTAAGTCCATATGTGGGGACGTAAGTTTTTAGCATGCGCCATAGAACTACATGCAATGTCTGCCATGTCTTCATACAAAACTACCAAGCCATGCATTTCAATGAAATTCACAGACTGTAAACATTTCTTTTTATTGTTATAATATCATTTAATCGCGTGATACACGACCGTTTCGGCTTCGCTTTGGGACTCACCAGTGCAACGGTGATAGTCCTTGTTTCTGTTCATTTTATTGCTATTATTTTTTTATTTAATATTGTTTGTTTGCCTTCATCCCGTCCCGAACTGGTCTAATGCTTTGACAACAGAGGATTATTGAGGCGTGCCACTCTTTTAAGGTTAGTCGTGTTTGAGCCCGGTCTTTTATGGTTGAAGTGTGCGGTAATGCCTAAACCTTTTCACTTTTTTTGCTCACGATACTCTTTTACACAAGTAATTGCCAGTAAACTAATGACTTATGGTACGGTTTACAAACATTCACTAGTTGTTTTAATTCCACCATCCAAAAATTAAATATTAATTAAAGTATTTCTAAGAATAATGTTAAAGAAGTTTTACAAAATGTATTAACTGGGAAAAGCAAATTTGGGTGGAACAAAGAACTGAATTTTTTTCACGATGTTTTTGATTTTAATATTTCTTCTGCATGCCCATCATAAGTAAGCCCGAAACTAAATTTGTACAGAATATGTTTTATAATTTTATTTCACCTTATTTATTTTACTTACTTTACAAGATTAATGATTAAAAAAAACTGTTAGCCGTGAAATCGCTCTATTATTTCAAAACCCTGGTTACCTTACTCTATCGAGTCGAGTGATGGTCTGAGCACATTCGTATGACACACGCACATTTGTGTATATGCACAAACACACACCATAGAGTGGGCTAGAAAGGTACATTTTGTATAGATTTACAAAGATCGCCTGTAACGTGTTGGTCTAATGTTCACAAATTAAAACATCGTAATATAAACTAATTATATCGTATTGTTTTTAGAACAACATGTCGATGGATGGAAAGGAGGATTATTCAGATTTGCCGCCGAATCAGAAGAAAAAGAAACTACAAGCCAAGGTTCACGAATTAAACAAACAGGTAAGTTAAAACTTACCTTTTATGAACAAAATTCTCAAATCAAAATCACAAACATTGACTGAACATTAACGGTAAATATAAAAAAAAAAAACTAAATGCTTTTTACTTTTTACAATGTGTGAATTCTTATTGTATTTTGTCAGGTGGCGCAAGAACAAGCTGCTATGGAAGGCCTCATGAAGATGAAGGGAGTATATGAAACAAATCCAACGTTAGGGGATCCAATGACTGTAGAAGGTTTGATGTTGTCAAGTTCTATATTTATTATATTTGAGAAACTAATTATGACATTCTCGGAGCTTCAAAAGGATAAGTGAATCACTTGATGTCATATGATCATCATGGATACGCTGCCAGTCTTTTTGAAGGAAAAGGGAATAGATAAGAATGGAAAGAAGTTGAGGAAGGAAAGTTGTGTTTAGTTAAGTGTCACTATTGTACGTAGGACAACTGAACGAGTGCTGCGACAAGTTAAAGAAACTACGGCAGCAGCTGCGCAAGTACGAGGAGTTGCTGGCGGAGGCCAATAGCCAGGTGTGCGCGCCGCCGCTGCACCCCGCCGCGCGTACCAACGGCGCTGCGCCGCCCGCACAGGCCATCAGGTACACATATACACATATATAGATCGGTTAACTAAAGCCGGCCTGTTCACAGTACTCACACTAATGAAGTCTCAATATACAGTATGTTTGAAATTAAATTATTTTTATTGATTAATTTTAAAATATTTAGTTAGGTAGAATCATTTTAAAAAAATGTATTCACAACCCGTTGCTTCTAATGAGAATCGTAAATTAAGTGAAATGCAAAATACATCACTCTCTGTATTTGTAAATTGTAGCAAAAACAGAACAGTAACTGCCTCCTTCAAACTCACTATGTTGGCGGCGCGCGAGAGAGACGGAAAAATTTCTCGTGCGACGTCACGTTACGCGCTTATTCGCAGACGTTACACAAGCGCAGGGTGTGAATGTGTGAAGGTGTCAGCATTTGTTAACCAACATATACACAACCGAACAACTACATCACTAATCATTTACTGAACCAACATAAAAAATAATCAGTGGATTAGTTACATTAGTTACTTAGTTGGAGAGCGCTGATGACATTACATACTAATCCTACATTAGTATGTAATGTCATCAGCGCTCTCCAACAACATCCGCAAGGATTCAGAAGAGTTACATACGTTGCCAGTCGTACTTCTAGGAAAGAGCGTTGAGAAGAGGAAGGTAAATTAAAGAAGAACGAGGAGATAGGACATAATAATGTATCGCCTGAAAAATTATGTTAAAAGTTAAATAAATTTACTATCAAAATTCTGAATTATAAACGCTGCTCATTCTACACGTTCTTTCTATAAATGAAAAACAAAATTTACGATTAAAGACCCCTTACCTTGTGGAGTACACAAGGTAAGGGTTTAGGTGTCTTGGAGACAAGGGCATGTTATAATGTTAATAATCGTTGTTTTGTGTCC
>JWHW01051368.1:47094-99859 GCA_000931545.1 Papilio glaucus | reverse complement strand
CGAACAATAGTAGTGGTCGAAGAATTAGAAAAAAGGTAGATCGATACGGCTACCGATAACATTTTTTCGCACTACCACATAACTCCAGTCAGCCCGTGATCATGGCGCATGCAACTGTGCCGAAATATCGAGAGCTCAAAACGGCTAATCGTGGTAAGAATCCTGTTTCTTACAAACCTTGTATTAAATAAGCAATGAGTTCACTTAACGTATCCTTGAACATCCGGAAGAAGTGTTGTGCTGATGACAGAGAAAGATATAGGAAATGATGAAATGGAAGATTGGACGATTAGGTCTTTGGCACTCACTTATCAAACGAAACGGAGAAGTATAAGATATGTATGCTGTAAGGTCGGTTCCTGTTTTATGAATGCACTAACCTTAAGCGAATTTTGCCAAGTGAATGTATAAGGTGGGTTGGATCAGTGGCGAGGCATCTGCAGTTTCTATTAGTGTTATTGATGTTCATGGGCTACGGTGATCACGGAGGTTTAGTCGAACTTTGTTAACCTCCGTATCCTATAAAGGTTTGCGCTATCCGTGAGGTAAGTTATAGAGAGTAACCAAAAGAGTAACAACATGTTATCGGGATAAGTCTAGTTGTATTCTACATGTTAAGTATATGGCGGTTTAAATAAAATTTGATTAGTTATTAAATCAGCAACTTCGAAAACATCTATATTCTCAATAACAATTACTATTTCACATCAAATACGCACGTCTATGCAACCTAAAATGTCACCTCTGAAAGGCCGAATATCGGGCCCCTATCTTTAAGGGGCCACCGACTTTAACCGACACTTAGGTGGTGATGAAAACGAAACTAGTACTTTTTTTTGTGGTACCTATAAAGTAAGAGATTGATGGTGAAAATATCCATAATACAAAGAAACGAAAGAAGTGGCCCAAAACGAAGCACATTGTCAAATCTTGCGCCACACTCTATTGAATTTCACGTTAAGCGACTTAGCCAATCTTTACTCAGTCCAAGAGCTCGGCCCACTAACGATAAACTAACAAAAATAATGTACACATTCGCGTCGTAGGCTAGACGTTTAACAAAAGCCACTTTTTGTTAAATGTTGAATAGTGCAAACCACATACCCACTTCTTGGTTTAGACAAGGCTATAAACGTTGTATTGACCGTTAAATAAGCGAGAACTTTTATCGAACCAAAAATACATCACACATTTAAAATGTAGCAACGACTAAGGTTTGCTTAGTTAAAATTATTACCCACGCATTAAAATCCTGACTTGAATCGTACATGCGAATGTACGATTTTTGTTTGCTAAGCTCTAACGACTCAACCAACCATCATGAAATTTTGGATCACTGTCATACGGGTACAGGAAAGGACATAGGGTAATTCTTGTTTCGAAAAAAAACTCCCCGATGGTTAGATCGGTTGCTATGCTAATGTATGATGAAATTATGTATTTAGGTTATATAATATAGTAAATAATATATCCATTAAGCGCGACTTCTGTCAAAAAACTTATCGTAAAGTTTTTACCAAAAGATGGCTCTGTGTAAATCACAAAATTGCACAAAAAAACTGCTACTAGTAGCTTGAAATTCTACGATGTCGCTAGATGTCACTATTGGAATATTTAATATCACGACCTCACAAGACAGGCGTGAAGTAGGAGTAGTATTTTATACTTCTGCCGTTCGTGTGATGAGTAAGGTGCCCGTTGTCTGACCTCTTTCCCTTCCTATCGTTTCCTACAACGTACAGGATGGTAAGGGGAGGAGGATTGGACAGGAGAGGGAATCCTAGGAGAAGGAAAAAAAATTTTCCCTGTCTGCAACTCATTTGCTTGTTGCGGATGCCTATGGGTAGCCGTCACTTAACATCAGATGAACCGGTGGCTCGTTTGCCACCTTTCATTACAAAGTTAATGAAAACTCTTTGTAAAACATTTATTAACATCCCCAATCTCGTCGCTTGAAGTGTATCGTGTGTTAAAAAAAAAGGTGTTTGGTTTGCGACTGTCTTTATTAATACAATATATTACAATACCCTTCAATCTTGCTACAGCTTACAGAGCACATGCTGTATGTAGTTTTAACAGTATTTTAATTAATAAATCCGTTGATAATTTAATTTTCAAATTCCATTATAGCCCTTAAGCAAGATTACTGAACAAGTTATGCAATGTGAACGCATAAACTGCATCATATCAATATTCTGGGACATTACGCTCATTTATAAACATTTCGACAGACCTTTGGATAACGGACCTTGACAAAAATTTAACCTGATTGAGAAAAAAGTTTTCCAAAGAAATTACGTAACTATATAATGTACTTGCATCAATAACATTGCACAATTTGGCTAAAAGGATAATTTCGCTAAAAGCACAACTGAGCAATACGTATACAGTATAATGAAATCCGATCAGAAGAGCTGTAGTCAATCAATCGAACGTTGCAAGGTAAAGAACGCAAACATAAGTATTGTTGCGAGATTAAACATTTTGAAATACAAGATTTTAAAACTTATAAGAATCAGGAGAACGTCCCGCACTTCTCGTTAGCAACAAAACTTTTGTTCAACTGCGCAAAACAACAAGCGTAGCATAAATGATCAAGCAATGCTTTATGATATTGGATTATGAAAGATTAATAATCATGTAATATGTATCAATTTTAACACCGTCAGACAGTGGCGAAAAGATGATCCTAATATAAGACCAAAAATACTCTATTTATTTTTAGAATTCATAACAGTAGGCTTACCCGCGGACGTGCCTATGTCGCAAAGTGCTCAATGCTCCATTGGGCGACTCCTAACAGTCTTCCGTGTCTCACCACGCAAGGCTTGCACAACGTACTAAACAGCTGCTCAATTGATGGCTTAAAGATCCATTTCCTGGTTTGAATTCGGTGTCGTACCTCGTATTGCCTCAAACAACGCAATGCATATTGAAATGTCAACAAGCTTATTTTGTATCCACTCGTGTTAGTTGTACAGTAGTAAATATTCTATATTCTAAGATAAAACAAGTTTTAGGGGAACGGTATTTCTTCCTGAAGTCGTTTCGTGCGCAAATATTTTCCTGTCCTGTCCGGGACCGTCGTGCGAGTTGCAAAAGCACGAGCTCTCTGCTAACTTGTGCAATAAAGTACTAATTACTGTTATAACTTAATATTTGTTAATAGATGTTGCGTATTAAACTTTTGTAATTGTGTAATTAGTTTACTACCGTTATTATTTTACGAGAGTTAACAAAAATCTCATTGTAATTGCATAAAAATAAAATCTGAGTTTTGCATTGCAGTATTCGCCCAATGTTTAATGTTGGTTAAAAACCTCTCTTGCCGCCACACTGATCGGTCCTGTGCCCTTTATATTCAGCTAATTTATGTTCGCCGGCTAGAATTTATGTCGGTCACGGTTGTTCGTTTACGGATTTCATTATAAATTATTTTATATTATTATATAAAACATAGCATAGCTCTCAATACAGCGGGGTGATTTGAACTACTGTTCGCCATAATCTTACGCAAAATCGGCTTGAAATTCCACAAATATTTCTGCTATTCTTCTGAAGAGCATGATGTAGAGAAATGCAATTCTCTTCGCTTCCATTCTATTTTTCTTTTTCTAGCTTATGTTGCATAAAGACTAGGCAACATTCCTCCATCTCATGTACCTATATTTTTTTTTTATGGTAGAAGGTGGCAAACGAGCAAGCGGCTCACCTGATGTTAAGTGAACGCTACCCATAGACATCCGCACCACGTAAATGTGTTGCAGATGCGTTGCCTACCTTTAATGGACAAAGGAGACGGACAAAGGGCATAGACGTTAACCCCCTCCCCGTCCAAGCCTCTTCCCATTCCCATCCTATCCTTATAAGGAAAGGGTGGGAAGGAGAAGAGGACTGAAATTAGGCCTCCGGCACCTCACTCATCAGGCGAAACGAACGTCTTCCGTGAGGTCGTGGTATTTCACCGGTCGAGCCGGCCCATTCGTGCAACAGATGTTGTTGCGGGCTCTACCACTGTTGACCTATATTGTTGTGGGGGTTTGTTGGAAGGAGTTTTTACCAAATATCAGGTGAATGACGCTAGCTCGTTTGATTCCTTCTTTCAATAAAAAAAAATAATTCAAAAATAAAAGTTTTTTTTTTACATTTCAATAACAAACTAATATTACAACATAACCTAACAATACAACATAACCTATATTAAAATGTTAATAAAAATATCCATAATTAATTTGTAAGATTTATGCAATCCTGGTACGGTAATATCAAATTTAATATCGCAGTTGCGGCGGTTAACAAAGGCGATCTCAGTTGAATAGGTAATAACACTCTATTCCGAATATTTTATATTCTCGAGAAAGGGACGCCTTCTTTTTGCTCTGTGATATAAGATCATCTCATAAGTTGTATGTGAAATTTGTTCACGAAAAATTTCTCAAAGAAATGCAGGAAGCTTGTAAGTTAGAAAAAATATACAAGGTTTCGTAATCTGTGTACGTTCCTAATTTAAAAACGCATTTACATTGCAGACATAAGGGCTCATTTTTTTTGTTTTTGTATTAAAACGCAGTGTAGTTAGGCCTCTCACAAGATGGACCTAATTAGCTGGTCAATGTTGCGGAAGGCCCTGGATGGGGACGGCAGGGGACCGATCATTGTTGCGATCTCTGGCGTAGGCCTCCCCACGTCCAGCAGTGGACGATCGAAACGAAAAAAAGGCAAAGGAATACAGTCTAAAATTAATTAGAATTAAATTAATTACAAGAAACCAAGACGTAATTAACGTTTTACCAAGGTGAAGCGAGCAAGTCGGAGCTTACGGTAAGATTAGAATTACTAATATGTTATAATAACTACGCAAAGGGTTTTACCTTCCAAGCTCAGTAAGTTATTTAAACCAGTGCCGTAGTATTACTTCGCTTTTTTATTAACGAAGGGTTTTGTTGGTGTACGCTGGAGATACCAAAGGAATATTAACGAGTTGAGATTTGTTTTATAATGTTGTTTTAGGTAACGGTGATATTAAAATGCAAATTACTTTGCCAATTGAAATAAAAATTTACAATTGCAAATCCGCGTCAGGCGGGGTCAGACGGGGTAAGTATAAATACAAAATATGATAAGAACCCGTTTTTGGAAAAGGAGGCCTGAGCATAACTATGTCGATTAATTTTAAGTACTTTTTTTCTTTAAATGGGGTCGTTTGTACTTCAAATATATCTAAAAATTTGGCATAGTACTGCCCTGTTATCTCTTTCCCTTTTTCTAAGTAGTGAATGTGCTGCCCTACGAATCCGAAATAGCGGTTGCCATGATCTTTCCGACCGAAGAAACAGTTTTTGCTTTCTTTGAACAGGTTCGCCCGGTAATATCCACTGCTTTGACTGTTCTTTCATTTCCGGGGTGTAGTGGTACGGTCACGAAACTACGCAGAACCTCTTTCCTTCGTTACGTTAGAACTCGGCAAAACACTGCTCCGAAGTAGTCCGTAGCAGTCGGTACCGTTTTTGCTCCTCCGTGAGTAAGCGCGGCACCCATCTCGCTGATACTTTCTTCTCGAAGTTTAATTCGGCGATCGGCTAAATATTGATATCTATACCCACCATATCAATAAATATAAAAAATGATAAATTGATTTTGACGTTTTTTATTGTTAATTGATCACTATTTTTTTAGGAGCTAAATGTAAACCGTTTCTTAGTCTAGTTTTGTTTGGAATCTTTAATTAAGGAGTTATGTTAATAAACATGTATATAGTATTATTAAATTAAGTCACTTATTTTCCTTAGAATCGTGTCGCGCCTTCGATGGTATTTTGTGTATTATGTAACAGTTCATAATACTTAGTATGTTTATTAATTTGTATAAATTTATGATAGTTCTATTGGTACCGTTTTATAAATCTGAATTTTCTACTTTTCACTTTTACTTTGTTTTTTTTTACTGTAGTTTAATGTATAATAATGTACTTGCTCTCAATACCTAGTAAAACTACAGTGGATAGCTAGTATCTGTAATTCATTATAACTTAATACTGTCTTATTGTTATCTTGACTTAATAAAAAGTATTAAATTTATTTCTATTGCTATGCTAACTAAAATATACAATAATTAGTTGTAAAACTGGGAAAGCGTAACCCAGCCTTATGATCTCTCCAGATAATATGTTTCATTGTTTAATTACTATATTTTATAATTCTTAAAGACAAACTGTGGTCATCAACTTAACCATTCGTTTGCCTGCAAATGTGTATAAATATTACGATTTGATTTAATATTATCTGTTTTTCTTTAGTATATTATGTTTATGTCAAATAGAATATATTTTTGCCAACGTTTGTCAATGTCAGGAACCTGTGGCCGATAACATGCGATGTGAATTATTATGATGTGCGAGAAATGAGATTGATGAGAATTCTTACAGTGAAATAACAAAAAAAATTTATACCATACCGCTGTACTGAAAAGTTGTATTATTTGCAAGTTGTATTAATGTACTGTCTAACAAAGTGTCGGACAAAATTCAGTCGTATTCAAAAGTAATTATGTTCATTGTGTGCAAGTTTTTTTTATAGGTCTAATTATGTCTCATTTTCCTCGCTGAAATTTATGGAATCTTCTTCCGCTTATAATAACTTCAAATTATAGGTAACACGTGTCAATTTGTTTGAAAGTTGTTATTATCAAAACATAACATTAACATAACAACCTATAATGTAAATAAAAGTTTTATAATTTTATGTATTTTCCATTCCCTCGGGAACTGTTTATTTTCAGGATATAAGGTGTATCCTATATCATTTTCTGTACCCTTGACAATGTGCAGGCTAAATTTGGTGATGATCGGTTAAGACGTCAAGAAGTTAAAGCTTAACAAACAAACTCACCTTATCATTTACAATAAGTGTGATAACTTAGGATATGAAATTAACCACAAAGCATTTACTTTATTCCACTTGCTATATGAAGACATTCATTTGCTACATATTGAGGTTTTTCACACAAAAATCATACTCATATTTAACCACCAGTCCATTATTTGAACTTAAACAGTCAAAAAAGTCAAGAACCCTTAAAACAGTCAGTTAATAAAGTAATTATTTAAAAAAAAAGATAATTATCATTAATTTTGTTGCCCAACGCCCCATGGGAGGTGGCTGTCATTTGTCGCTCGGCCCGGCCGCGTCATCTTTCCTCTCTTCTTTGTTATTCTGCGCCGTTCTCGTCGCTGTGTTGCTACTAATTAAACTTTCGTGACGTTCAATTAATTTTATTGCCCTATAGAAAGCTGTAAGCTTGTTGCAAGTTAAACATTTGCAATGATAATGTTGTTGTGGTACTAACCAGAGCTTTTATCCTTGACACGAATTTATTCGAACGTTCTAAACCGACGCGATATCATAGGAAAATTCCAGATGTATCTAGTAAGTACGGTATGCTAACAGAATGCTTAGTATAAGTGAAAATTTAATTTGTATGAATTATTTGTTGAAATGAGTATACTTATTTGCATGTTTTGAAAACTTTTCTTGCCGCATTAAGTGATTTTTGGCAGAAGGAAAACGTATACCCGTAACCCGTGACGACAACCCCGTCACGGGTTACCTCGACACCTCGACTCTACTTGCTAATTATAAACACTTGTTCTTAGAAGAAATTGGTGACTCAAAACCTACTATAAAATATCAAAATGTTATATTTAATTTTTGAATTGTTAATGCTCAAAGCATACAAAGTACGTTGTCTTATCAAGCAATTTATTATGTACTTTATCGTTTGGATATAAAGTTCATATTACTTTAATATGTTTGTTGAATGAACACAGACGGTAAATATTTTAAGCCATTGCCGCACTTTTCCATCTGTTTGGAGATTTCACTTCTGTCGGTAGTCCTTTATACTCTATTTTTTTTGTAGTAAAATGTGGCACACGGGCATGCGGTTCATTTGATCTTAAGAATCCATTGTTTCCATGAGCATTCCGAATAATCAGACGAATTACAGAATACGCTTCAATATAATATGTTACTCTTACAGCTTTTTCTTTTAGTCTTCCATTATCACTTCATTTGCGACAAGTTTGAATCTACGATGATCGGAGATGGCAGTTGCGTAAGACCGTTGACTTGTCATAACAAGCGAAGCAAATGTTAGGGCGCAGCGCAGCGAGGTAAATGAAATTAAATCCGTGCAGTATACTTTCATACCGGCTAGCCGCAGTGCTAACACAAACGCCGTCGCACGCGCAACGCTTCGGTAAAAGTTTCTGGTAGTTTTTTTATCGACGCGTTCGACGTTTTCCTACATTTCCTTTCTCGTCAATTCCATGTATATCGATTGAATTCGGGTAAAAAAAGTGGAATTTGCGTGTTTCTTCACAAGGGTCTACGCCCTGGATTTTTTTAATTTAGACATTTTGGTAAGTTAATTTATATTAAACTATTGCTTTATATTACAGTCACGAGTGAAACAGGGATTGAACAAAATACTATAACATTTAAATAAAAATCTATTTTTATTTATGTTATTTTCTAATAGGTTAAAAGAACAATAAACAAAATTTATAAAATAATATGATCCAAAATTTATTTCTCGTTAAGTGTATTAAACTTAATGTATGATTCCAATATTTTCCATTGATTTATCAATATTATATATTGTCAATATACGACCGGAAAGAGTGATGTCAAATAACATATTTATTGATATCCTTTTGGTGTCTCTTTTTAAAAGGAATATTTTTTGCCTATTTAGACTTTTAAATGCTATTTAAAGTTATCTTTTTTGGGTATTAAACTTATAAAATTTATTTATTCTGAAATTTAAGCATTAAGAGTAAGCATTATCAAATGGATTTCAAAGAATATTGCACAAGCATTGCATTTATATATAATAGAAAATACTGCTTATACTTCAGAACATTTTCCTGTTCTGGTGAATGATTTTTTAATCTGTTCTGTTGATTCTCATATAGACTGTACTCATTATAAAAAATCTTTCCGTTTTACAATATTAGTATAGAATATATTTTATACATATATCTGATACTGACCTATCATAAGCCGTGTAAGATTAGTGTCCGCTCGTTTGTCTAAAGTTATAAGCACGCGGCCGACTTGAGTTCAATACCCGCAGTCAGAACAGAAATTGCTTAGAATTGCGATGATTTTTTTTCTATATATACGAGTAATAATACCGACATGCGAAGGCCACTGAGTAGTTTATGCTACCCATCAAATCGTTTTAATTGTGCCGATTTATGTAATCCAATTAAGCAAAACTACGCTGAACTGAAAATTTAATTAAGATACAAAAAGTGTATTTAATTCAGTCCTTGCGCGGTCAAATTACTAAATTGAATCTAATTAAAACCGTCTTTATTATTAAATTAAATAGTAAATCTACTACTAAATCCATTTTATCATTAATATTATGTTATATGAGTTTCAATGCAATGGCGATAGTATATATTCACCCCAAGTTCTATTTCGGTCTAAACGAACGTTGTAAAAATGTCGCCACTCTTTCCTATTTTGTAACACGATGTACAAAATGTTAGAGGCATTTGTGACTTGTGAAAATCGCCATCTGCTTTTGCAAGAATTTGTCGTCAGCATTCCGCTGTCTCTATTTTATCGAAATTTTACGAAACACCAATACGATGTTTTTCTGTTTCAAATGCGTTTAATTTGATACGAAAACTTTAAGCGATTCTTGATGCGTTTAGTTCATCTGAAGATAATTATTTATGTGTCCATTTCGCATAAAAGTGGAGTCAATCGATTGATGTCCACTTTAAGTATTTCTTTAATGATAAAACAAAAAATAGTGCTAGAATTCCACCAGATGTTAATTGGCGATGCGATCAAAACATGATTAAATATTCCCTTGAAGGTACGTTATTAGGATGGAAACACTGAAGACGGTCTCAAATAGTTTCGTTTCAAGTCTTGATCTTGTTCTGAATGTGTAAGCAATTGACTTGTGCAATCAGAACACTAATCTTGATTGCACAAGTTAAACGTGTTATAAGTAAAGATATAATATGAATTCAGCTCAAAGAAATTACATCAATTATGAAGCAAGTAACTCTTCACCGGATGTTAATTAGCAAGCTGCCAGCTGTGAACTTCCAGCGGTACTGTAAATCGCAGCCTCGATACCGGCACAAGAAAGTTGCGGACCGAAGTTTAAAGCTCCAGGAGCAACTCACGAAATTTGTAATAGGATCTAAAGATTCAATTAACCTTAATGTTTTATTCGCATTTTACATAAACGGGTTATGTTTAAGAATTGGTTTACCTTAAAGAACGGTTTAACAAAAATTTTCCACAGTGTGCCCACTGGAGACACATGGCCAAAAATGTTCTAAAATGGCGACCATGTGCAATGAGTCGCAATGTAGTTAGGGATCTAATAACGACCAACGATCTGGTGAAGGGTTGAGGGAGTCATCTGGATGAAGGTGGCAAAAGACAAGGGTTCTTGATGGCGATCTTTCGGCTGATTAGAATGATGATGATGAAGGAAACATCGGATTCATTGCAAACAACTTAAAACAGTAAAAAACGAGGTTATTGCGGTGCATTGATTTCGTTGTAAAATATGCCGAGTTATTACTAATCGATTTCGATATTCGACCGACACGAAAAGTGGGTAATGTTATCATAACAGTATTAATTAGCCCGGCGAAACTGAAGCGAAGCGATTGCGTCGAGTGCGTTGCGTAAAGCGAAGCGAAACAACGCGCCCCGCCGACGTTGTGTCGCGCTCCATTACATGCCGCGAAACATTTACGCCACTCATGTGTAATGAAAAAAATACACATATTTAATCAATTCGCACGTTGACCCTTTAAATGTATGTCACATCCGTCATCGTTTTAAACACTCTTACGTGACAAACGTATCCCCTATACGACATTTAATTGACATTCAAACAAGAGATAACAAACAGACAAACGAAGCGATCTCTTTAAACAAGATGGATTCAGTATGAACTTTCACTGGATTGCCGGTTTGCGGACGACGAGGATGTCGCATTGTTACGACATCAAGTGCTTTTTAGCAAGCATTTAGGATTATAGCACTTTTCTTTTTTATTTCGATTTTTTTATTACGATATTACTTTGTGGTGATTTAATTATAAACTTTATGTACTGAAGTGCTGCTACATTATAAGTACTTTTGATAGAAGAAGGTGGCAAACGACAGAAGTTGTTGTTCACCCGATATCAAGTGATCTCAACCCAGAGACATCTGCAACATGCTAATGAGTTGCAGATGCGTTAACTACCTTTAAATTACAAAAGATAAACAAAAAAATAATATTTTGTTTTTCTATCTATCCCATCCTCAGTCAAATCTTTCCCATCATTCCCTTATCAGAAAAGGATAGGGGAAACGCAGGATACTTCTACTTCACGCCTGTCTTCTGCGAGTTTATGGTCTGGCCGGCTGGCCTATTCGTGCAACAGATGTTCTTGCGGAATCTACTACTTCCACTACACCAAGCCAGACTTTGATGGTAAATGACAATAATTTAGCAAATACCTATTTGGAACTTATTGGGACCATTAATAGAGGTCAAAAATACTTTTTAGCAGCAAGACATCGTTCGAATTTTCATCTGAGATAACTAAATTTGTGGATGAATTCTTTCAAGAAATCTTTGTTACTATATACATGTAAGAGTTATTTCAAGAAATGTTTCGTACTATTACCGTACTATATTAACAGCGTCACTAAAGGGAGTAAGTACTACGTGACTAATGAGTGCCATTAACCACCAATAGCCTGCGGCCTGTCGCAATGAATCACTCCATTACGTCTTCAGCTCGCGCCACCTTAAACTTGGAGCTTTCCTTTGTAAGAACTTTATTTATAAAGCATTCATTTAGTCTAATGTTTTCGCCCTTGGGACATTTCACCCTTTAGAAAGCGAGCTACCTCATTTTTTATACAAACGCCTCAAAGTAAATAAATTATAGGTGTGATTTGTCTGTTAACAATTTAAAGCAGTAGATATATGAAAAATAAATAAAAATACTTTCTTTTTTTTAAGGAGTCACAGAGACAAGAGATCAAAATTATATAGGGTACCATAAAATATAAAAATAAATACTAATGTCTCCTACAGATGGTCTCACTGAGAACGATTACGATTAAATCTATTAATTTTATAAACATTAAAGACTTAAAACTATACAATAAAGTTAATTATGGTTAAATGTCAAAAGTTATGTATAATTGGTTGTCATAGTAATGAATGTCATATATGTATCAAAATGTAAATAGATGTTGGCGTGCCATACATTACCTTGGCAAACTATATAAGGTTTTATTTTAGTATCCCTTGGGAAGTATGTTTTTCATGGAAAAATGTGTCATTTTCTGTTCGTGACAATGTGTGTGCAAAATTTCATGATGATCGCTTGAATCATTTAGGAGTTAAAACGTAACAAACAAACAAATTCACATTCGTATTTATTTGACACCACGCTGGCCCAGTGCGGGTTATTGGATGTCACATGTGTACGAATTTGATGGTTCTAAGACATGCCGGGTTCCTCACGATGTTTTCCTTCGCCGTTTTTGGAGCAGTTCTGATGAAATAAATTACACAAACTAAAGCGCCTGCCTGGGTTCGAATCCGCGACCGACAGCAAGTCGGGGCCTATACCACTGGGTCACTACCGCTCTCGCTTTCTAAATATATGGCCTACTTGTTTGGAAAATAAACAATATCTATGTAAAGTGACAGCGACACGTTAATAAGATATAAAAATGTTTTTTTGAAGTGAAATGTTTCGATAATTGAACGACAATTGAGTGTGACATCTCAAGGGTGCATCACGTTTATTCAAATTTCGTTACATGAGAGAGAGAAAAAATATGAAACAGGCGAAACAAAGATACAAAACTATAGGATTGTAGTGTCGTCGTACATGTTAGTTGTAAATGTATGCTTCAAACCCTATTTATAAATATCAATAATAAATTATGTAGACAATATTTTAACGCAATTAGCGAGGAGCTCTCTTCTTTCTGCCAGTCATAAGTAACATTCTTCAATATTTATATTTCGAGTACTAAGCTGGACGTCCAATTATATTTTACAAGTGATACGCTTCGACTTCACCCGGGTAGCCGTTTTGGAATCTATAGGGAACATCGCATTTTATTACGTAGGTAAGCACCAGTAAAAACAAAGATATCACACGGGAACCTATGTGCTATTCCATACTATAATCGATCCCTGCGCAAAATTTTATCCAGATCAGTTGAGCCGTTTTTGCGTGAGAGAGTAACATACATCCATACATACAAACTTTCCCATTTATAAAATTAGTATAGATATTTTATTTATTACATGATATTGTTATATAAAGCACACATATTATTCAGATGACCATCTCATATTTTGCAAAGTTGTGTACGTATATGTTATACATCATTAATAGAAATAAGCTCAAGGCAAACATAAAAACACTTCAAAGTAACGATCACAAGCAAGTGGTCAATGCAACACATGAGGTAATTGTCCTGAATTGACGATGTCAATGGACGGTATTATGTCGCAACACATCAAGGTTTTCTTTTATTGAAGAAGGTGGCAAATGAGCAAGCGATTCACCTGTAATTAAGTGACCGCTACCTGTAGGAACTACGCAACAAGTAACTGAATCGCAGGTGAGCTGCGATTTGTAGACAGAGGAGGGGGAGAGGACTAGATAGGAAAAAGGATATTCCTATTCATTCCCACATAGTCCAACTTATCCTTAAAAGGAAAGTATAGTATAGGATGAGGAAGAGATTTAAAATTGGGGTCTCGGCAAATCACTCATCGGACAGAACGCAGAAGTGTCATTTTCAAACTGAAAATCGAGCCTCTTGATGTTTCGACTATGAAACTATTTCTTACAAAAAAAATCCCGCTTAATAACGAAATTAAATTAAAACTAATAACGCTTGTAATGGAGCTTACCAAGAATTTCACATTATCTCAAACTATGTTGGACTCGATTGTACCCTAAAACTGCGACCAGGTCGACCAGGCGGAGTATAGAGTTATCCGTACTTGATTATAAAGTATTGTACGTTATTTCTGGTACATATAAAATGCGCACTGGTACTTCATTTAGCATAATTTTATTTCGCTGCGATTAATATAACATATACTATGACTAGTGGTTGGTGGTTCGATAATTGATAAATGTACCATATGGTTATTTAAAATAGCATTATTTATTGATTTTAACTTAAATATAGATTAAAAATATGCCAAGCAGCTAATAAATTGCGGAAAGAAATAAAACATATAGTTTTGGGTAGAATTAATCATACTTTATTATTTCACAATATACCTTTTTCCATATTTTTACTAATAAACTTTAGTTGATAGTAAAATGGTGGCCAACCTAGTGAAGTACCGCGACATCATATTAACCACACGTAAAATAAATGTGTGATTAAAAATAGTAGCAAAGATCTTTGTGAATCAACAGAAACAGGCGCAGGTAATACATATGAACCATAGAATGCTGTATGCATGCATGCAGTATTAAAAATTCAAAGGTATGTTCATAGTAAACATGCCATAATTCGCATTGTTGTGTGAGAGGTAGACCGCAAGCCTATTGCATGCTATTCGGTGAATTTAGGTCAACCATTGTGTACCTATATGGTATTGTCAATGATTGATGAATGCGTGTTTATGGAGAACATAGGATATAAAACATAGTTTGTATTCATTGAACAGTGGTAGAGCCCGCAACAACAACATCTGTTGCACGAATTGGCCGGCTAGATCGTTTAAATACCACGACCTCACAGAAGACAGGCGTAAATAAATAAATATGCGCTCACGCCCGTAACCCAGAGAGGTAGGCAAAGATTTCATCACATCATTCATGGATTTCTATTTGGCGCGATCCTGGCACACCTCTCTCGCTTCTACATTCATACATCTACGCATACATGCTCGTCGATTATGGGTGCTCCTTATATTGCACTTTTTTAATTAGCCACTAATCTGATCGATATAAGTTCTCCTAGGGCGTCCCCTACCAACACTGCCTCTCACTTTTGCAACATAAATTTCTTTCGTTATTCTCTCTTCATTCATCATTTCAACAACAACCACCGAAGCATACCTCAATTTTCGTCACAGCATCCACGTTTAAGCCACACTTTTCCCATATAATGTTCCCTATTTTTAAATCCTACCATTCAATGTCATGCCTAACATACTTCTTAAGGATCGCATCTCAACGGCATTAACTCTACTAGCATACTTTTCCTGCCAAATCCAGCTCGAGCCTTCATAGACACATTCTGACTCCTTACTACTGTACTTATAGCCCCATTCATTTTATTTCCCACATTCCCTCGTCGTTCAAAATCTTTAACGTGCCTGCCATCTATACTAAACATACACCCCAAATAAACTAACTCTTCCACCTGTTCCAATTCTTTACCGTTAACATCTATTTCCCTTTTATTAGTGTATCCCTACCTCTATGCATTAAAGGTAGACAACGCATCTGAAGACCTAAAGATTTTTTAAAATCGAAATTGAGACTTATAATAAGATAACTTTATTTAATTGTATAATTCGATATTAAGAGCGTAACCGGACACCAAGTCTGACTAAATGATTGTATGTAGAAGAAGCGAGAGAGGTGTGCCCGGATCACGCCAAATAATAAATGTACATTCTCTGTCTGCCCCTCTGATTGCGGAGCGGGGTGTTTATATATTACTTGTTATATTACTTGTATATACAGAAAATAGCAAAATATTGAATTTGCTCAATGTTACTTTCGCTAACACAATAAATTAGAACAACATAAAGAAAGTGATGAAATTAAAATTTAATTGTTAAGTGACAAGCGAAAAGTGCTCAAGATAAATATTAAAATTTCCCGTCACGTTTCATTTTCACCAAAATAATTTATAATTTCAACCGGTATTATTACTGGAAAGGTTTTTGCTCGGCGGCGTCTAATTGAGTTTTGTTATTATATTCTTTATTGTGACGACGATCCGGCGCCGCGGCCAGAATTAATTATTGCATTTTAAAAACGAGGGTATTCAGATTTTGTTTGCATAATACCCGTTGATCTGAATCGTTTTGTTAAAAACCTCAACATTGCGAGTACCGCTCAATGTTAGAAATGATTTCGTATTGTAATATAGATTGCTATAATATAGAATTTTAGAGATTATTTCAAATTGTAATATAGATTGCATTGAATTAAATAAAAGGCCACACTTTGCCTCTGAGTTTTTGTAATGTAGTCTCGGCAATTTAAGTTGCCAGACAATTAATAGTTTTTTGACTTCAAATTCATTTTTTAGGGTTCTGTATCCAAAAGGCAAAACGGTCCTTTATTACTAAGACTACTCTGTCCGTCTGTCTGTCTGTCCGTCTGTCACCAGGCTGTATCTCATGAATAGTTAGACAGTTGAAATTTTCACAGATGATGTATTTCTGTTGCCGCTATTACATCAAATACTAAAATAAATACTGAAGGGGGATACGTAACAAACGTATTTTTTTTTGCTAATTTTTGCTCGATATTTATAACGGCAAGCAAGAGGCTTCAAATATTCACAGAATACTTAGTTATGCATTCACTTTATAAATGAAAATAAAACAAAGTAAAAAGTGGGAATTCCAGAGAACAGACATGATTTTTTTGCCGGTTTTATAAAAAATGGTAGTTGGCCGGTTTTTATTTTAACTCGATTTCAATATTTTGAGAGAATCTAATTAGGATGTTTACCTATCAAATTGATTAAAAACTGGACATTTTGACTCTACGCTTCACAAAATAATTTATTTATTCACGATAAATGCCGCGTAAAGTAACGTGGCTGTCGCAATACCGAATACTTATGTTGATGTTTCTTCACAATAACACATTATAATTAAAGTTTCTTAAATAATTTGCGATTAAATGCTTGAATTATACGTATACATAAAATTAGAAAGCGACCAGCGTAACATGTTTAACATAATGTAATTCAACAATAGTTTATTATTGAATTACATAAAACGTTAAAAAAGATGTAAAATGAAAACATATTTCTATTTGAATCACTTTATTGTTTGGTAATACAGAGTTGTCGTCAGATCGCTTATCACAAGCATAATTAGGTCTCAAACGTGACAGGGCAAAGCGGTATACCTTCATTCGATACAAAATGATCCGAAATCTATCATGTGTTTTTAATCATACAAATTGTACTTCGACTAGGGTAACAAAACAAAAGGTAATATAAAATAACAACAATATTATTAAATGATACGCGTCCGTATTCAGTTTATCGCAGTAATAGTAAGTAACCTCTGAAACGTAAGATGACCCATCCTCCTGACACATTTTGTACGCAACGCACAACGAAGACAGCTGATCTGCTTCAATTTAATGGCGTAAGAGCGTATACTATTTTGGCATCTGAATTATATAATTATACGTTAAAATAATGCTGGACTTTGGACATAATGAAAGGAAAATAAAACCAGATCGAAATTTGGAACGGATGGCCAATGGAGCAAAAGTCTCAAGGAGGCTTCAAGGAAGGGTTCATTAATTATGGTCAAGTAGAGGATAGCACAGCATGCCGCTTCTAACAGTGTTCTGTCCTGCAACAACAACATCTGTTGCACGAATGGGCCGGCTCAACCGGTGAAATACCACGACCTCACAGAAGACAGGCGTCAAGTAGAAGTGTTCTGCGTTTCGTCCGATGAGTGAGGTGCCGGAGGCCTAATTGCAGTCCTCTGCGCCTTCCTGTCCTTTCGTAATAAGGATAGGATGGGTTTTTATCAGATGGGATTAATATCAGACCTGCTTGCTCGTTTGTCACCTTGCTCCATAAAAAATGAATATCTCTCCCACAAGATGGACCGACTGGGTACAAGTTGCTGAAATTGATTGAATGAGAGACCGATCTAGTATCTAACGATTCTTGATATAGGCTCACGTGGACATCTTTTTATATACATATGTTAATAATATTACCGTAAGTATCACGTCCCTATTGAATTATAATAAAAAACTCGGTATAGCCATTATAAAATAAAAATACATCTTAGATCCAATCCATCTCAGTAACCGTAAAGCCTGTTAAATCGTAAATGCGGTAAGACGTCGTACGTACGGTACATAAAGTGGTACGTATTCAATTATATAACGTACCGGTTCGCTAGCTGTACCGATAAACGCCACGGTGCGGTTTTGCGCCTCACTTCTACATAACGAGATATCTGGAAAGCTATTTTGCAAAAGTTGCTAAAGCGACACATTTCTTTTTGTTTTGAATAAAACCTGTACCCACTTCCGTGTTTCGATTGGAAAGTACTAAAGAGTTTTTAATGTTCTCGTACAACATTGTTTTTGTAATATGTAACTAGCCGAAAATAATGAATGCCATATAAATATTTTTCATTATTTTCAGCCAGTTATATCAAGTTACAATTTCAAAATAGATATTTTGAAACTTTTTAAAATGATCCTTGCGTTTAATAATGTTTATAGGTTCATTAAACTAAAATTACGTTATTTCCTTAGAGTTGTATTTAGCCTAACCTGGATATTATAAGTCTTAGCATATGTTATTACACTGATATTAGAAAAAAAATAATTTTACAAAAATCATTCTTTCATTCAATTCAAATTTCTTATGTGAGAATTTAGGTCAAGATTTTTAAATAAAACTTTTCCTTTCAATAACATACAAATCCAACTGAAGTAGCTGACCGTCCTTGTTCGTCCCTCGCGAGTACCCTCGAGTCAAGATGCTATTGTACCCGAAGTGACGCCTCAAAACGAGATGTCCTTACGGGATTCATTGGACTAAGTAATTCTTTATTTAGGCTGAACACCACAAATGTCCAAGATCTCTGTTATGAAAACTAGAAAGAGAAAATATAAAATATTATAAGATGTTAGCGAAAACAATAGCGGACCTTTTTGGCTTACATTAACCCTCAGCGTAAAGAAAAAGTTTCTATTGTAATCCAATTGTTGCACAGTTAATGCTCTTTTAATGTACTCGAATTTCGTCATTTTTTCCGATTCATAGTTTTTTATAATGAATAATGCTTGATCACAATCCCACCTGAAGTTAAGTGGTGATATGGTCGAAAGATGGCACGCAATAATTTAGCAACATCCTATTCACTATTCTCTTCGAGGTACCCACGTCATAATTTGGCGAAAAAAAACGAGTAGATGGTTCATGCCTCTAAACCTGGTAATATAAGCGTATTATATCCAGAATTAACAGTATTTGAGACCATCTGTAACACATTTTATCATGCTAAAATTTTACCAATGATTTCTCTGTACATTTAAACACTAAAAACGGCCAACTCCTTCAAGAAGCGAGCCTACCTCTTTCTTAAAGGCCGGCAACGCATCTGTAGTTCCTCGGGTGTTGCAGGTGTCCATGGGCGACTTTGATCACCACGGTGTTCCCGCCGCTCGTTTGCCCCTTCTCTTACAAAAAAAAAAACTCAGTTATTACAGATGTCTAGGAATCAAGTCCTTAATCGGCAGATTGTATCTTTTTTGTACACAAACTATCATTCATGGTAGATATGGTAAAACTTTTTTTCGATTAAAAGCAGTGAATGGCATTAAATGAACTTGGATGACATTTGAAATTCATGCTTTGACGCGTTTCGAGGCAGATCCAACATTAATGAGAGTACAAGCCGCCAGCAGCGGACCCCGCGCCTTTGTGCGGAACTCTCTCGTAAATATTAATCGGGGACAAAGTGAATTCTCGTAAGCTTCACAGTACAAAGTAGAAATTTAGTATAATCTTTGAACATTATTCAAAAATTTCAACAATTAAACTGAATTGACATTAAACATACTTTAATGACAATTCAGTACAAACGAAACGTAACTCCAGGGACCTTAATGATAATCAAATAATTCTTGCCGTATTCTCGAACGCATTTTGTATTTTGTTTTAAAAAAATAATCTTACAATTTGGTTACTACATCAAACATTAGTCATCAATAACTGATTGTGTTGGCCTTTCATTTTTATAATTAACAGGAAATAACACAGCGCCAAATTAAAAGATAATTTCTTCGTCTGAATTGTTTTGAACTTCCAACGAAAAAGAACAGTGTACGGAGCGGTTGGTGTCTTTGTTTTGATTATCAAACTACGCAAGCGTTAAATAATTTTGTAATGACACATTAGCCTAGTTCATAACGAGGAACCGTTTAACCTTATAAAGCGGAATAATGGTTTCAATTTAATTATTTCGTTATAATTAACGTATTCATTATAATTACGAAGTGTAATGTGAGAAAATAAAGTTTTATTTCATAAATGCTATAGCGGCCATATAATAAGTATAAAACTAACTAGGATGGTTATTTATAGATTACACGACGCACTTTCTCGTAGTGATTTCGCAAGTCATAGTGCGATGTAATGAACAAGGCGTAGCTTCGATCCCACGGTAATTTCGAACTCGGCAGCATCGCCGCCGTACAATTTGATTTGCTAACGGAACAAGGAAACACTAATGAATGGCTACTTTGTTACAATGTTTGTGTGAATTTGCATATACGTTTTAACACTTTGATGGCTTATTGCTTAATTTATTACAAACATTTATTTTCTTACGTAATATCGGTCCAACCTATTGTCTTCTGCAACAATCATAGTTCAAACATCACATTTCAGCCATTAAACACAAAACCCTAATGAATTACGGGCAGGTTTTAACTACAAATTCTGATGTTTTCAAATCAAAATCGGCTTTTTGCTAATAAAATTCGATTTCTATGAAAATTTGATAGTCGTCGAAATTCGATTTGAAAAAGGCAAAATTTGATTTGCAATCTTCCACATGAATCGTTTTGTCTATTGGTAAGTTATATGAAAATCCGTTCAGTAGTGTTTGACTTTAGACAGACAGACGCGGCAAGGGAATTTGTTTTTAATACATATAGATAGATTATTAAACTTTTAAAATAGAGACTTGCAAATATTTTTTCACACTAAAACTTTAAATAATGTTTGAGTACAAGTAATATCGAGGAAAAATGCTAACCTTACTGGGGGAAAAAAAATATAGCTGGGTTCCTTTTGGTGACTTCCATGAATTAATTCTTAGCCCTGGGGCATTGCCGGCTCCTAACGCGCGTAATGAATGTCCTATTTAATTAGGATGAGATTATATCCAGGAAAAAGTTCTGAAAACATAATTAAAAAGAACGTATTAATTAATACGGTCAAGATGCAAGACATTCTGCAGCTGTTATATTAATTCGAATGATTAACATGCAGCATCATTATTAAAATTAGCAATTTAAAATTGCATTACATGATTTTTATTGCAAAATGTGGAGGAATATGTCGGTAGGCCTAAGAAAAGATGGATGAATTGCGTGAAAGGTGCCATGATTAAGATGGTAGTGACGTCTGAAATGACAAATGATAGTTCGACCTGAAAGTCGAAAACATGCTATGCCGACCCCACATAAAGTGGGAAAAGGGCAGGAAGGTGATGGCGATTTTTATTCCAATCATTTTTAGACATGTCGATGCTGTCAACTTTTTGAATTATTTGGCTCCGGTACGAAAGAGGCTTTCGTGCCAGTTATGACATAAGGGCTTACTTTGCGCCAATACTTTTTAAGTGTATTGATAACTAAATCCTTACAACTTTACTGGAAGAAAAAACTTATATCGATCAGATTAGCAGTTTAGTAAAAAATGGCGGTATAAGGAGCACCCATAACCGACGAGCATGTCTGCGTAGATGTATGAATGTAGAAGAAGCGAGAGAGGTGTGCCAGGATCGTGCCAAATGGAAATCCGTAGTCTCTGCCTACCCCTATGGGCTACGGGCGTGAGCGCATATTTATTTATTTATTTATTTACTGGAAGAAAATCTCGAGAAGGCAATACATTTCTTGATTTGATTAATTAGTATGTGCAAGCTAACGTAACGTATCCGATCATTTATAGTACAAATAAAGTATTAAATTTAATATTTAATAAAAATAATGCAAACCAAATTGTTATGCGGATACATATAAAAATGCGAATACAAAATTTACAGATGCACTTGATTTAATAAATACTGAACCGCTCCATTGTTCAGATATTAATTATTTAATAGAATTTTATAACTATAACACCTATTTTTTGTTGCAGAAAGAACATGACCGTCACAAGGTGTTAGTGTTAACGTGCTCAGCTATCAAAAGGCTTATAACATGTCAGTGTTAGTCTAGTCCAGTCTGAAGATGTGTTTGATTTATTTAAAAACAATGTATAAAACAATGTTTGTGTTCATCGTGTCAGTGCTAGTATGTGTGGTCAGTGCCGATGTTAACACTACGGATTCCGGACTGTTACGTGGAGGGTCAAGGATGGCCTGGATCAAAGGTCTCGTGGACCATCACGACTGGCTCGAGGTCCTCGATGGTAACGTGACACTATCAGCACAGTGCGCCTCTGATCTCAGGCAGTATGTCCTGGCCTTGAACAAAGGGGATCTGTGGGCATCGAAAAGTAAGTTTTGTTTTACATAATTTGATATATATGAGTGGTTTTATATTATTTTCAATGTTGTTTCTATCGACGAAAATTATATTAGGACTTTTTTAATACTTTATATATAAAAATTCGTATTCTTCGCTAAAACGTATATTCTTCAGGCAAGGACGACATCTAGCAGTGGTAGAGCCCGCAGCAACGCGTTTGTTGCACGAATGGGTTGTCTCGACTGATGAAATACCATGACCTCACAGAAGACAGCCGTGAAGTAGAAGAATACTTTTGCATTTCATCCCATGAGTAAGGTGCCGGAGTCGTAATTTGAGTTCCCTTCCTTTACCCATCATTTCCCAATAATAATAGGATAGGTATGTAACGGGAAGAGGTTTGGACAGGAAGGGGATGAATGAAGGGAAAAGAATATATCCTATTTCCTGTCTATTCCCTCAACTGTCATTAAAGGTAGGCAACAAATCTGCAACTCATTTGCGTGGTTAGGATGCCTATGGGTAGCGGTCATCAGGTGACCCATTCGCTCTTTTGCCAACTATCAATACTACCAATTTGGGTAGCGTTCACTTAACATCAGGTGATCCGCTTGCTCGTTTGCCACCTTATTACATAAAAAAAAATATATTTTCCAAAATGTAAATTTCTACATCGCACGTTTTCGTTATCACATAGTTCAAATTTAAAATAAAGAGAACAAGCTCTTGCGTCTTCTCAATCCAATAAAAATTTTCACAGAAATAGTAATGGCTGTCTTCAATTCAATAATGTCGCTATGTTCCAGATGTGACTTAGAGCAGACTTAATCTAATTTGATGATAACATAGAAGAAATAAGAAAAATATCAAGTTACCAAAAATCTACTAAAATAGGTTGAATCAAAATTACTCTTAAGTAATAAAGTTTGTCTCACGGTTCTCAAAATTTTTATATCCACGCGTAAAATAACATTTTTTTATGAACGATTGCCTAATTCACTGACATCTTATATTTACGCGAATACTACAAATGTAAGTTAAATTAATATTACGGATTTTAAATCCTTGCAGCAAGATCTTAAAGATACTGAGAGCTGTGTGTATACTTAAGTAATAATTTAAAAATATGTACTTTGCCAGCTATTTTGACATCGGGGCGACAGACGCCCCAGTCCCCCATGAGTGCTGTCAAGTACTCGAAACTTCGGAAACAAAAACTATATTTTAACATTTTAGATAAAATCCGTAAAATTAGTTTAACTTCCATTGCACCATTTGTTTTAAGATAATCCATCGCAGTAGAGATTTGTTTAAGGTAGATTTCTAGTTGAGTGCATTACCAAGGTTATCGGGGCGCGATTCTAATCCGAAAAGTTGCTTAGTGCCCGATTAAGTAATTGTAGAGAGCCATCGGAGGTCGGTATTAGAATTTCAAGGTATAAGCTAATTTTATTAACCAATGGTATGAATTGTAGTTCATTGAACTTTTGTTAAATTTTTAGTAAGTTTGAAATTTCGGTAGAGCTGGTAACCGCTATCCGCTTTCCATTGCGGTTATTATGTTCCAAATGTGACAAAAGACAAGACAACGTGTATAATAATAATAATAAAATAATAATTTAATATTGTGATTTTGGCAAGACAAAATAATTCGTAAGTTATTGCAATATATCTGGTATACATAAAATATTTACAAATTAATATGCAAATGATTTAAACGTAGTAAAAGTACAAAAAAACGACTTCAATTCGCGAGAACGCTGAATAACTCTGGAACCAATTATCGGATCGGGATAACATTTCAATGGAACTGGGACAGGGACTATTCTGGGAACAAAAACTATATCAAAAATTATTTTTCAAAATCGATTCGTAACTGTCGAAGTTCTGAGGTAAAAAACATAAAATAAATACAAGCCAATTGAAAACCTTCACCTTCTTTGAAGGCGGTTAAAATAGGCTTGACAAATCATTGTGTCATTAATATATTAATACCGAGACAGGTGTGCTAGGATCGCGCCAAATGGAAAATCTTGATCTCTGCCTACCCCTCTTGGTTACGGGCGTGAGCGCATATTTATTTATTTATAATTTAAAATTAACAAATTGAAATAAATTTTCACTAGTCAAAGTTACAAAGTTTAACTATTGCACTTGGATAATTATATAATTAAATATTGAAATATTTAATTATATAATTACGTAAATAAATGTTGTACTGTCCGCCTGTTTATGTTAAATACATGGAGAAATAACCGTTTATCATTGAAATGAGAGTGGTAGTTTTTTATTATTCGTTTTTTTATGAATAACTTATTTTAACCGTACCTTACTTGTTGGAGGTTATAAAACTATTATACATATTTTGTAATTGTACATTCTTGCAGACCTTATATTTGAATTATATGATAAATATGAGCATGAAGCTTAAAGAGCTTAAGATCTCGTTGTGCACAAGTGCGTCTCTTTTTAGTATTACGTAATCAAGGTTTAGAGATAGGCGCGGCGGCGCGGAATGACGCAGCACTGCAAGTAGGCCGTTAACAGTGGTACCACACTTCACATTAACCTACTTTTAGGGAAATATAAGTTTAACTTACAACTTTAAATCGCAATTTAAAAAAATGTCTTTCCAAAACATGTTCGAGTTACTAACGCACACAGATTTTCAGATTTAAATACCATTTTTTTAAAGGAAACTTTGATAAGGTTAAAAGGTAGCCCGCCTTGTAAGGGCAAAGTATATTTGACTTTTACAAGATTCCTCGGTACAGAACACACTATACCAGAGAATATCGTAAGAGAATCAAGTTTCGACAACCCTTCTCTTCTTTCTTGGTTATTGTAAAACCCCTGTGTTTACGCGCTCTCTATTTCTCACAAAGCTAACTTTAGTCTTGTAGTCTCTCACAAAGAAATGCCGGCGATATATTTATTAGTTCTAAATATTTAGGTTCTATACGTCTAACAAGAGGGAGAATTGTATTGTTAAATATCATTTTAAATGCAGAAATGCAACGATATAATTACCAGACAGACAGACATAACACATGAGCTAGTGTATATGTGCGGAGATTCTTCTGTAAAGCCAACTCATAGCATAACTATTAATGATTTTAAAAATATGATCTAAGTGTTTCATCAAAAACCGTACATGTACCGCAACATAAGGAAAACTGCCGTTATCATCACGCAAGGTTTACGTGTAATAGTTGCCGGCGCGATTCACAATATACAAACTAATTTAAAAAAATAGCGCTGTTTTTTTATTCGACTGACCAAGAAGGAGGGTAATGTGATGTATGCACGTTTCATTGTGACCTCCTGCGGCTTGACCTAAATAAAGAAAATAAAGGCACATGTCAGAGGAAGCTTTTAACAATAACGGGTTGACCGATTTAGAAAAGTAAGGTTTTATCAATATCCAGACTGGAATAATTAGTTTATGATGAATAATGATAGCCAGTCGGGTGTTTTTTTTTTATTTAATTATTAAATTTACAATTAGGAAGGCTAGAAGCAAACAAGGTTAATTGCCAAAAATAACAAACCCTCTTAATTTTATATCACAATGCTATTATGAACATCGATAGTTTTGCTTTATTTACATTTTTGTTGGGAGAAAATCGATGCCTAGAAATTACACGGCAACACTGTCGGGTGTTTCAATATTACAGTGTAAAGCCCTGCCATCATTCATAAAGCACGCTCAAGATTTTCATTCACGTATTCTGTACATCGTTCATTAATTTAATCATGCTTTTAGACATGTCGGAATATTGCTTAATGTAAAAATTACAATGTAATGGATCAATAAAAAATTAACAAACGAGATGTTTTACATGCGCATGGAATGCCGCGAAGGATATCAACTATTATGTTTAGAACTTTCTCTTGACTAGCTGCACTACTTTTGGGAATTCGAATCACGACCGTCAGATTGAAAGTCGAACGTTTTGCCACTTCCTCTTTATCTACAGCCGTACTTATATCTTAGTCTTTATAAGTACAAGTATAGCAAACCTTTGATGGTAAGCTCACTAAATGACGCTTGTGACAACGATTTACAACGTCTTCTGAAGCCAATAAAAGGTCTCCATATACGATATTCTATCGAATCGAAGTGGCAGTGATCACATAACATGGCATAAAATAAATATTAATACACACTCACTCCTGTAACCCAGAGGGGTAGACAGAGATTATGGATTTCCATTTGGTGCGATCCTGGAACGCCTCTCTCTCTTCTTCTACATCCAATATTATAAATGCGAAAGTTTGTGTATATGGATGTTTGTTACTATTTCACGCAAAAGCTACTGAAGGAATTTCAATGAAACTTTACAATAATAATAACACAGGCTATAATTTATAAAGATATTGTGTGAATTATCCAAAATACGATAAGTGCCAAGAAAGAAGAAAAAAATTCCGCCATATGTGAGCTCTTCTGGCGTGCGCCGCAAAAACCGCGATAGTTTCACGTATATAATGTAAATGTTTACCTTAAACAGTCCTACAAAAGAGCTCACGACGGCATATATCTATCTTTTATGCGTAAGGCATTATCGCCAAAATAGTGAACCATCTATTAATTATAGGGTGGAGCGAAGTTTGCCGGGCCAGCTAGTAGGCTATATAAAGTTATTATTTTAACCGGCCGAAGTTACTTGTTAAGCGACTTGACGACGTTTAACAGGTTGTCGTGTATAGTTTTTAAAACACTTTCTGAGAGAAATCTATATTGCCCAAGCTACAGCTGTTATGTCACAACCTGTTTCTATTTACAGAACTAGTTTTCTTCGTACTCATGAATGAAATTATATATAAACCGGCGGCTCGTTGTGTATGAAACTGGCCTATAACTATTATAAGATCTATGGTGAGCGGGTTATTGCCTTACTAACCTCTATTACAGAACAAATTGTAATAGAAGATTTATAAACGAGTTTTAAATTATTAAAACATACGTTTTAATCGACTGAACCGAAATGAAGTAATTAAGAAATCGATATTATTTAATTTTATTTCATAATTCTTGGATTGATTTAATAGATGCATGCAATCGACGTATTTTTATGTTTTTCTTTAAATGTTAGCAAGTTATGTAAACAATATTCTTTTCAAACGTTTCAACTAAGCTCAATTTAATACTAGGAGGTTTTTCGCGACAATAACCAAATAATAAATTTGACCACATAGTGTTTCGCTTTTAGGCCAGTGGTTCCCAAAGGTGACTGAGGCCAAACCTCTTAGCTGTCATATAAAAATGGGTAGGTGTAGCCAAACATACTCGAATATTTGAATGGCCGTCCAACCGTGGGCTCGGTGGGACGCGTCGTATTTTTTTTACAATTTTCTATTCCAATCTATTTTAGGACCCACTCAATATTCGCTCGCGACCAATAATTTGGGAATATTCGTTTTATAAAGTCTCAAACTCAAATCAAATGTCAAAGAATCAACATATTTCACTTCAGTTTATGACTACAAGAACTAAAGAGGAATGCGAAATTACGGCTTTTTATTCAGCGCGGTTCTATACACTTCTATCAATTGCTTTACTTCGATACATCTTCGCATGCACGTTTTGTACTGTATAAAACGTTTTTAGCACAGTAACTAGATCGATATTATGTATTTGACTAGGGCGAAAGCCGAAAGCTTTTTCAATCTTTTTACAGGTAGAAATCGTTGAAGATTTGTCAATTCCAAAGTGAAATCTTAGGAATCTAAATGTGAACATACCGGTCAAGAATGTCTTCTACATAGTAATATTGTGAATAATTTTTTCCCCGTCGTGTTAAATTGAATAATTTTCCTGTTGTTCAGTGAAAGCGTTCGGAATGCAAGTAAACACACACATACGAAATTAATCGTGTAAATTTAGATATATAATGCAGAAATGAATCATTGTTTTATAACAAGAAAAAATGGTTTTCTTAAACAAACAAATGGACACTGAGACATCTACATTGATTTTATTATTTCGGTCTCATCGTCTCATCTGTACAAGTTATTGAATCTTGAAATTCTTTTTTTTGGGTAAATAGTCACATGTACAGGCTAGGCAGGCAGGCATATCGATCAGGTACAATCTATTTCACGACGCGATATCTCGACTGCACGGAGACAAGCCGGGTGCAAAGCGGCGTGGAGGCAGCTCGTTGACTAGTCAGTGAAGGCACTTCAAGACAAGCATTACCTACAATAATGAAGTGTACGAAGAAGAACATTATCTGCCGCGAGCAGTAGTAACCATAACTGAAATCCGGTTCAAGGCGGCTGAAGTGGACTCTGAGATTGAGAGTACTGGAGCATTTCATTAATTCTTCGAAATAACTTTGATAACAATCGTTATTAATTGTTAAACACATTCTATACATATAATAAAACATTTTAAATGTACGGATTTATAATAGCATTTAAGTACAGAATTTACACGGCCATCGACCTACCTCTATCTATATAAAGCGCTGGTGTGATATTATTTATTTGTTATATACTTAATGTGCTATTATTTGTATATCCAAATAAATGAACAAAAAAAAACTTTCTTTAATTGATTAATATTTGCTAAAATTCGCTAAATGAATGGGACAAATCTGGTGCCATAAACCGAAAATAAGCCCGACCCTACCTTGAACCCGAAGTGTAATGGCTAAGATCCCAACCTACTGGGTTAGTGTCGCCTTAAATTATTTTTAATGAAGTGTTATCGGGTGCTGGGCTCGAGGCGCGAGACGTGTGTTGACTGGGCATTGGGCAACGCGCAGTGGCCTGTGACATAACGCGGCCAGCTAGCGCTCGCTTGCGCAAAACGCGCATAATGTGTAAATCACAATTTCATAAGTAATCCGTGAAAGTGAGCAATTCTTTTCACTCACACGCACCGCCCGTTGCGGCATTGATGTTTGATGTTTCACGATAAACTGTTGGCTTTTTTATCTTATTGTTTTTTTTTACAAATAGTACGTACTATTTAATAGTGAAGTATTATTAGATAGTATTTATAGATATAAACTAATAGTTTAGGCCATAGTCTGCGTAACTTGTGAGCGTAGCATCGTAGCCCAATTTGTATGGATAATGACTGCCGTACTGAAAATTACATGTAAAAAGCTATGTATTCTTTATGTATACAGATAAAAAGATTTTGATCTCAAGAGTTTGATGAACAAATGTATGTAACATTACACATTTATGTACAGTAAAAAGTTCGTTGGTGTACAATTTTCAAAAACCAGTACATGTAATTCTTCTTCCCTCTCTCAGAGAGGAGGCCTGTGCCTCTGCAGTAATAAATCAGTATTTTCTAGAATGTTTCCCACATTCTAGAAAATACTGATTTATTATTATTATTTTAGTACATGTATAGGTATATTTTGAAAAATGAAAAAGTTTAGTTGCCTACGTACAAAATCATCACGCTATATAATGAATTATATGATATTTGAAAGATGTTTCTAACTCTATATGGTTTATATTACTAAGACACAGTACATACGTTATTTCTGTAATACTATTTATGTTTTAGTTCTAGTTTGTATAAATAAATATTTTTACACAATTGTATTTTATTTATTTAATAAAACGAACATGCATAACGCATGTTCGTCGCCAACCGTAAACCCAAATCGACAAAAAGGATTAAGTTTCGAACTTTAGTATCCAGACTTTCCACTTTATCAGAGTATAAAATAGGTTGTAACCTGACATGGAAAGCTTGAGCTGTCAAATGCAAAAATAATTTTTCGAATCCGATTGGTAATTCCTGAGATTAGCAAAGAAACAACATTTTTAGCTTTATTATAAAAAAAAGTAAATATAAAATATATTAATAGCATTAAGGAATAATATACCTCTTTAATAGTGAAAGAATTTCCAAAGTCGGATCAGAGGTACCGGAGATAACCCCGAACATCCATACTCAGCAACTTTACCTCTTTATAATATTATATGTATACTATTGTGGAACATAAAGCAAGCTGCCACAATTCTTACATGAACACAGAGTGAGATTTCAATTCTAAACCAGTTAAGTGTATTATAGAGAAGGGAAAACTATGCGGTCTCTGAAGGAAAAGTTGCAGGAACCTGTTCTTATGTAACGTGTCCTACTGTCGGTGTTTATATACGATAATATATGTATTTAACATATTTGCGTATGTTTACCTTTCTAATGTCGGATCTCATTTCTATGTATATATTTCTAGAATTGTTTAATCTTGCCAACGATTACAACATTACGTTTACAGGTTAAAGTAGACGGACCTGTAAACCATCGGCAAGTTTCATCAGTAGAAACTAATTTAAAACAGTGGGACATTAAGGTGCCAATATCGATGAAAGGGCAAAGAGTAGGAGAAGTCTGTATTTGAAAGGTTGTCCACAGTCGACGTCGGCGACTTTAAATTGAACGCAGTATCGCGACAGGGCGATTGTGCTTCACGCTTTTGAAACGAGCGTATATCGCTTTAAAATCGCCTTAAATAATAATAATCCATACATATAATAAAAATATTACTGATCGCTGTCTGTTCTTGGAAGATATTTGAGAAAAATCATTATTGCGGGCCTTCATAAACTAAATAAAACCCAAAACAATGATGATTATTAGAATTTTTGTCTGTTTGTCTATGAGTTTGTGCTCGCTAATCTCAGAAGCTGCTTAACCGATTTGAGTGCGGTTTTCACCACTCAACATTTAGTGTTTGTTTTATCTCAATCGGTTAATAAATAAAAAAGTTATATCAATTTAAAGAACCATGTCAAACATCTGTTCGCTAAAAATGCGATAAAATAGCTGTTCAATTGAATAGGTTGAAATTTTATTTAACTATGTATTATGATCTTAAAAATGATGATAATTGAAAGTTTATATAAAGTTCAAAACAGCACAAGACAAAACAGATTTTGCTAATATCAGGCAAACTGCGCATTGATATATTCATAACATGCGCACGTATTTCGGACATGCACGGCTCTCCCTGGTAATTGTAACAGGTAACAGCTATATTTGGGAACGCAGTATTTACACGTACATAGACGATTTTAGAAATTATGTATGTATTCTTATGTAATATGTTTTGTTAGGTTAGGTTACTAGCTTATAATTCTCGAGGAGGGTTGGCGTTAGGCAGGCGGCCGGCCATAAAAACTGTAGCCAGATCCTATACAGTGTGGACTACGGTCACAGTTTAAACGATTATTTATGTAATTGTTAAACTGTGCTACGGCCATACTGTGTCGACCCCACATACGCGGGGAAAAGGCCAGGGAGTTGGCGATGAGGTTAGGGTAGTATTAAGTAGGTAATATCATTTCGTTTAAGCAAAATTGCAGGGCGGGTGAAACCGCGGGGCACAGCTAGTAATAAATAAATCTGTTTATTATCAGACCATGAGCATATACATATACATAAAAAAATAAACAAAGAGAAGTTCAAATATACAAAATTAGTAAATAAATTATTATAAATAAAAAAATATATATTTATTTCACATGCAGAGCTACCCAGTTCCAACAGAATGGTGAGCTCCATCTGCACGCCACGATATTTACGAGGACATTTTTGTCACAATAACTTGTCTGGCGGTGCATCAGGGATGATGTTCTTCTGCGTACATTTTGAAGCGTACGCATGTCCATAAACATGCAACAAAGCAAGCCAGATGCACTACAAAATCGTGGTAGCTCTGTAGTGTCCTGAACCCGCTATTGTATTGAACGCACAGGTATGCCGCTTCCTCGTTTGCCACCTTCTATAAAAAAGGGATGTCTATGGATAGCTGTGGCCATTTTATCCTCAAATAAACTTATCTAACCACTCCGGTAGCGAGAGCTTATTCATATTTAATCTGAGCAGATTTATATTATAACTAAGGACAATAACCCGTTCCGTTTTGTAAATTCATTCTTTTATAATTAATAACGCTGATGGGCCTGCCTTTGAATCGCTCACAAAAGTGAATGTTTGATCAGAGACTAATAAATTTGAAATATTAATTAATTAACCTTGCCTATAATTTATGAATAGCTGCTATATTAATAATCTGCGGTAAGAAATTTCGGTTAAATTGGTCCTAACAGACATCTAGACGCTGCTGCATCTAGCCGTCGCCCGCGGTTTCCCACGCGTTTGTTGCTTATTTCTCTGCTTTTTTTTTGCACACCGCGTATAGTAACTTAGAATGATAGGTAACATGTGTCAATAAGTTGTTATTGTCAAAACATATTACATTACCATTGCAAACGATATTGGAAATGTTGTTTTTTTTGAGATAAAAAGAGTACCTACGAAAAATTCTGGATGTGTAAAAATTTCAAAACAATCGGTAATGCTTTTAGGGGTTTGCGATTTTAAACAAACGGACATTAAAATTAGGATCTTTATAGTTTTTGTATAAACTTTCATTTGCTACGACATATTTAGATTTTACACTGATTTTGCTTTTGCTATGATCACTATCATATCTGGCCTATTGTGCGACTATCGTTTTCGAGACGTGTACAAAGTTCTTTATCTTTGACTTGTAAATATCGATAGCTTAAGCAATTATAAATACCCTTGTATACTTTTATACAAGGGTATTTATAAGGTTATTTATCCAAAGCAAATCATTTCATTTATAAGCGTATCGCAATATATTTATAAAGTTATTCATAACTGACGAGTGCGTAGAACTTAACCTAAAATTTTAATTATGCGATTACTAAACCTTAATTACTCTGTACACAAAGCAATTATCCTCAGACTATAGACAATTCATTGTTTTGTTTTGTAAATAGGAAATGCAATATTAGAAGGGAGGAGTGAAGTGGGACAATGTACGGCCCTGACACCGGGGACACACTGCAGTCGAATCTTTACGGATAGACGCGCGATTTCATATTAAAAGGGCATCGCAGTGTATAAAATTACGAATTAAAATGTGTTTTTCTTATCTACTACCTGTTTCAAACATAAAAGTTATCAAAACATTTGTAATTATTTTAATTATTGCATATCAATCATCATTAAATCAGGTGAGCTGTTAGCTCGTTTGCCTCTCTGTTGTAAAAAAATCTGTCCCTAGAGATTGTGCCCTTAGCCTAAGCTGCCTTAAATATAACTAGCTGCGGATTCGTTCTACGTCATCTGTCACGATCGTGTTTTTTGTAAAGGTATTTCAAATTCGAATAATGACATCTAGTGTTATGTCACAGAAAGGAGACTGTATATTTTGTTCGGGATTTAGGCCCACCACACATGTTGGCGTAGTATGAATTACATATCGATTTGTTTCATATAATCTCTAGATTACAGTGTTAATATTAGTAAAATCTAGTCTAAGCGGAATACTTAGAAGTAAGGCAAAATATGAACGTCAAAATAACCTTAAAATCACGAGTAATTAATATTTCATAACCTATTTTTTGTAAGATTTCTTATATTTACACGAATACTACAAATTGTATTTAACTTTAACTAATTTTACACGCGATAAAATCCTTAAAATTACTTCGTTTCATTTCCTTGTCAACACTCACCAATCATGCTATAACTAAACCATGAACTTTTCATAGATTTTTCATTACTGGGAAAGAAAACTGTTTTCCCACATTGCGTTAGAATGCCACTGAAAATAACTCAATTATCTTCTGGAGTATAGGAGTATTCTGCTAATGCTATATTTATAAAATATTTGAATCAATCAATAAATGTCAAAAGTACATAGACAAAATTCAAGAGTAACAGAATGTATGATTTGACAAGCGGACAAGTGCTGCCGCAATGAATTAGCGCAGGTCCCACTTTCGTTTTGATTTAAAACCAACATTCGCGGGATTTCAACATTTCGCCTTTGACTTTGCAAGTCAAAAATAAGTTTTATGTTAGTTTAATACCGATGAAATTCTTTTTCTTTTTTATGTATGTTAGTTTGAATTTGTGAGTATGGTAATGTAAGAGTACGAACATTTGCAAAATGTATATTAAAGTAACGAAGAAAGGTTTTAAAACGCTCGCAACGTAGTAGTCCGTTTTAATTATCTACATTTTAATGCCAGCATTGCGTATTTTCAGTTATAACATAATTATCTCCCATTATCCATTAAAAGTAGTCCGTTATGGCAACATTGTATATGACATTTTTAATGTGTTTCTTTGCATTTTAACGTTTCAACTGCAAAATTTATCAAGACACCGTCTTTTTATTCTTTATCTTTAATCTCATAATTCCGGTAAGACTTTGCAAAAGGATTATGCCTGTTGATAATAGTAAATTATTCACATTTTAATAACATAATCTGATTTATATACGCTACCATACCAAGTGGACCCAAAAAAAATGTCTCCTTTATGGTTTCAATAAGATATTGCATTATCGTTAAAGGATTCATTTATCCATGACTGAATATGTCGCTCTAAGATTTTTTTATTTTGGTGGTAATTTGCGTTGCTACGGAAAAGACAATTTAAATGAATTTTAATATAAAAACCGTATCTAAATACAAAATTCCATTCAAATCTTTCAAGTCTTTTCGGTAATGTATATACATTGTAAATATTTACATACAAGAATTGTTCGCTTTGTATAAGAAGATTTAGTACTAAATGGTTATTATTATTTGTGTTTTAACAACCACAAATACTAAAGTTCTGACGTTGACCTTACATTTAATTGTCAGGCATTTGACCTCTCGTAATGATGATGAAAGTTTATTTTTAATCTTACCTTGACAGATGGGGGTCCAAGTTAAGATTGTAATTGTTTCATTCACCTTGTAATATTTCTTCTGCATCTAAAGCAAATTAGGTGCGTATCTGCAACTCATTAGCTTGTTGCAGATGCCTATAGGCAACTTAATATCGGGTGAACCGCTTGCTTGTTTGCCACCTTCTTATATGAAAAAAATTGAAGACATTTTCCGCGATGCACGATATCCAAGATTAATTATAGCTTCCGTGTTCGATAAAGCGTCTAAATCATTTATCAGTCTTTGCTAATATTCCTATGGAGAATCAACATCGAACCTTGTATTCGTGTTGTAGATTGGCAGAATATTAACGATAGATAAGCAGATCGCATTTCAAATCGCGTCATTAACACCGACCGACACTGACCTAGATCCGCTGGGTGGAGAGTGGTAAAACGTTACCATTTTAATCTACTTTAATATTAATTGTGAAAATATGATACGTTTATTTCCAATAAAACACAGGTCCTGCGGAGTTGAGTATTAAGTGGCAATTGGTTTGGTTATCCTATTGATTTAGACGACATTAGAAAAAATTGTTAAAATATACAAGTAATTTAAATCAAAATTATTAAGCAATTACAAACATTGTTTCAATAATTTAAATCATCGTCAACTTCAGCTTTCTCTCGCCACATCTTGTTAAAATGATTAATAATGCATACTATTAAAAGTTGAGGATAAATAGTCTCATCCTTTATATACCTAAACACATGAAATTTATTTATACAAAATACACATAATATCGCCAGAAGAGTTTGAATGATTCTGAAGCAAAAATCGATATTTAATTTTATTCGATAATCGATATTTTGTTTTGATCACTTAACGATTTTAAACAACATTTAAAGTCACAGAAGAATGAAACTCTCACAGAGTGTAACAGCTTGTTTAACGTTAAAATAACAGAACAGCATTGACCTATTTCCAATGCTCAAGTGCAGTTGTCTAGGAAAATCGTTCCAATGCATTTATCCGTGTCGCATTTACGTTGATCAAATGACGCTCCTTCGAGGCATTGTAGATGCTGTTACTGCCACCCGGAGTCAGAGATAGCTTTTCAATTTACTTTGCAATGTAGTAAAATATTAAGGTAATAGCTTTTCTACTTCGTATTCGGACCTTTTAAATATAATTTCAGCCTTTTGAAAATCAAATTCGGCCGTTTCTATGTCAATTTGATAGGTCAATCTGAATGTAATTTGTAAAAAGCTGAATGTGATTTATAAAATTCCGAATTTGAAATTAAAATAAGCTATATTAAGAGTTTAACTAGGCTAGGCTCACAAAGGTATGGATTGAGCGAAAATTGTAATAAAGGCCAAAGAAATAAAATAATCTCACTTTAATTAAGAAAAGTTCTTACTAAGCTCCTCTCATCTCTCTCTTTTTATAATTTATAATTATGATGTTAGTATAGAGCAGTTTAAATCTCTTCTTGTCTTAGACCTATTTTATCTATGTAATGTGTTTGCTATAATAAAATAAATTACGCAATTGAAATTACACTAATTTTACGGATTTCTCTGACAGGTCCGTCATTCCCACATCCCCCTCGCCCTAACCTCCCTTGTCCGTGAGTCGTTCGAAAACACAAAACTCAACGTAAAATTAGTTTAATTTAAATGTAGTATTTGCGTAAATATAAGAATTTTTTATATATTACGTAAGCTGAAAAAAAGAGTAAAAGGAATCTTCCTTATTCAAGTCAAATAAAAAGAAACCTTTATATTGTGTGCGAGTAAACGCGCGCTAACTTCTGCGGGAACAATGCCAGTCTGTAATTTCAATGCTGAAAACTTGATGGTTCCTTTTTAATTCAACAATAAACATCTTGAGAGGATGCCAAGAAATTCTGCAATCTTTTAAATTAAACAAGGAAAAAGTTGAATTGTTGTGCGGTTCTAACTATGATTTATGATCGCAGCCAACAAGCGTTTTATTGAACTGGAGGTAAAACATGTCTTGATTAAAATATTATATGTACATATTTTGTTTAGGGTTTTACGACGAATAATTAAGAGGTAATTAGAAATGTCAATCGAATGTTATGGAAGTTTGGAGCTTTTTAATTACACGTAGTTCTTATACAAGTTTATTTTATTAAATGCATATAAATATTGTGTATTGTAGCCGCATTAATGTGTTTGATTGTTTAATAAATATTTTTTTAAATGAATTCGGAAGCAAAATTAACGGAGGTACGAGGTAATGCTACTCTATCCTTTTGGTTTAGTCAGATGGGTAAAATTATTATTGAAATTTTATTGAAAAGAGTACCTACTGTAGTTACTATGTAGAAAAGGTCTGAATAAGTCTCCTCTTTTCTTGTCCGGGTTTTCTGCAATCGACGCCCGGACAAGTCGTAGCACAATCGATCCCATAAATGTCTTTGGATGTAGGATGAAAAGCAGCGAAGTGATAAAACGACCTAAACGCTTTATGGATCTTATGGGTTTCTTATACATTTATTCTTATTCAAAATGTAGCAAAATAGTTACCTTTTTTTCTTTTCCTTATTAAGTTGGAGATGTAATTCGTCAAATCGAGCAAATCTCGAACCAAATAATATAATTTATGATATAACTTTGTGCGACTCATTAACTATTCCCATGGTTAAATGTTATTGTTTAACTGAAATTATTATCAAAATAGAAAGCCTTAAAAAATAGAGAAAAATAAAAGCGTTGAGAAAAATAAAAGCGGACATTTGGAAGTTGATTAATGATTTCAGATTCAATAAATCGCGGATGCTAAAATTTCATTCATTCATTATCTGTATTGAATTAAACGGTAGAGTTTGAAAGCTTAGTTCAAATACAGGACCGGACTGGACTATTTTTTGTTTTAATTATTGCATTTATACGTTAAAAAGTTCTTTTTTATTTTCTAGTTTTCGACGCGTCGGGACAGTACAGCCCCAACATTCTATTCGGCAACGAGTACTGGCTGGGGTCGCAGAACGCCTGCGGTGACCTGCAGCTGCGACAATACTACGCGCAGACTCCACCCTTCCAAACCACATTTTTTGTTGCCAAGATCAACCTCACTGTGGACGCCGATCACGTGCCTCAAGTAAGACATGGGTTCTTAGCGTTTTTGCTTTTCAGGAAACACCAACCAAGCCAGCGGCTCCTATAGACGATATGCATTACTAGCCTAAATATTGTGTAGAGTAAATGTCTACATTTACATATAATAAAAATAATATACAGCATCGCAATGTTGTAAGAGGTCATTTATAAGAAGATGAACAAACGGACCATACCAAATGTCCATGAAGAGATGATGTCAGTTATGAACACCTGCCATGAAGTCGATTAAGAACAAGGTCTGAGCTAGATTAATGTATGAATGTAATCATTAGAGCAGTGGAATTGGATAGTCCAATTACCAACATTATTATTAACTTTGATAAAAAGCACAATTTGATGAATTTTTTTCATAATAAAAATGAATCCAGTCATTTACTTCTCTAGTCCTAATGACAACTACAAATTATTTACTTGTTTTTCTCCTTGGCTTCCTAGGATGATGTTGATAGTATATGTATTAGTGGTATTTTCGTCAAGCTTTGTAAATTTTGGATTACAGTGCAAGCATAATAACTACTTTATGTTTGATGGAAGTTTATAAGAACGTCCGTCGGATATCATCCTAATTCCTGCTATAATATTATAAATGCGAAAGTTTGTATGTATGGATGTTTCTTACTTTTTAACGCAAAAACTAATGAATGGATTTAAATGAAACTTTACAATAAAATAGCTTATACAGAATAACACATATTTATAGAGGTATTGTGTGAATTGTGCCAAATATCACAATAAGTGTAGACAGTAAGGAGGAAAATTCCGCCATATGTGAGCTATTCTGGTGTGCGCTGCAAAAACTGTTAGAGTTACACGTATATAATGTATAATGGAAATGTTTACCTTAAATAGTCCTACAATAAATCCCGCGACAGCGTACATCTATCTTTATATCTATATTATCACGAAAATAGTGAACCATCTAATTACAGGGCGGAGCGAAGTTTCCCGAGCCAGCTTGTTAATGAATAATTATTAAGTAGCTCATTAAATCTTAAATGCGATGGTGGCCATTTTTTTATTATGTTCGCGATTTTAGTTGTCAGAATTGCATGGAATCTTTAATTGCGATATGTATTATAATGTATGCACTTGCTTTTGCTTTCTCTTTGAATTATTTAAGCAACACCAGGTTATCGCAACGGTTCCTCGAATATATCGAGACGGCTATTCAGTAGAAGCAATTCTATGTTAACTTTCTCCCTAAAAAGAGAAGCGTGTTTTATTAGAATATGGCGCCATTTTGATTGTAAGATTTTCCATGTTTTGCACGTCAACATACTTTTTTATGCTTTGAGCTGCAGTTTTAAATTAGTTTTTATTACTAAACCACACAGCAAATAATGAATGAGTACTTATTTGGATTTAACAATGTTCTATGGAACCTGTCATTGTGAACTTCGTCAGTTAATAATCGTACTAGGTATATTATAAAGTGTCAGCAAATTGTGGACCGAACGAATAATTCTCAATTTGTCTTATCAAGTTAAATGCAACAATCCTATTTATTCTTTGATAAACATAATTTTAAAATATCTATTTATATAGATATGTATATAAGTATAACTGTCATGTTTAACCTGACGAACCTAACCTATAATTATCTTCCATTTTGTTTTAAACTTTAACGCAAGCAAAACATCAGTTCACAATTTGACTTCGGCAGTTTATAAACTGACAAATCAAATTGTGAATAATTCGTTAAGTTCGCAATATGCTGACAGTTTGAAATAGGCAGTATTCGTCAGTTTATAAACGGTCTAAGATTTTGAACTGACGAACTTCAAAAGGTGGGTGACGTATTCAACTATCCTCTTTTTCTCATCTTATTTTCCTTCTCTTCTTTTCTTTATCCAATCTTCTTCTCTTCTGATTTCTCCGATGTCGTTGTACTTTCTACTATTAAAAAAATATGCACATATTTTTTTTATAGTGAAGATATAGATTTGCCTTTACATATTCTGTGGTGATTTATTCGAGCGAACAATAACCGCCCATATATCGATACGCTGCGTGGCCCGCATCCTTATCAGCTTTTCATGAATGACGACAGGCTTCTAAACTTGTAAGCTTTCAATAGCTTTTGTTATAACGTCAAACACAGCGATAACGCGGGTTTTGAATAATGGCGGTATCGGCATACAATCTATGCACTGCCATGTTACAGGTATATTTTTTACTAGCTCTGCCCCATGTAGATACCCGTCGCATAGTTTAATTTAAACAAAATCAGAATATCTATTTCTAAACAATTAAATTACTTCACAATATCGTTCGTCCGCGCTATAACGTACTTCTTGCTTAACGATATTTTCCTTTTGCCCTGTTCCTAAGGAACGTAATGTGATGTTAAATAGCCTATAACATTCCTTGATGGGTAGTTTCTAAGATCTGCGCGGTCAAACAAACTCTTTAGCAATTATAATAATTTATATAGATGTTTTAAATTTGCTATAAAATCGGTACCTTCACAAATCAAAATAGCTCTTTTTAATTGCTGCTTACATTTCAATTTTGCATCTGAAGTAATACTTAAAAAATAAAATGTCAGAATTCAAATTTTTCATACCAAGATCGTCGACTTTTGTTTTTAGAATCGTGCAATAAAGAGCTAAAGTTAGTCGTAAATCGGCATTAAACTTTTAAAATGGACCGAATCTAGGTGAGTCGAAGCTCGAAGCTAACTGGAATGGGAAATAAATTTTCTAAACATGAAAAATTGATAAAGTTTGAATTGAATCGGAGTTCCCATTTTATTTCAATATTTAAAATAAATATCTTTATTTATATTTGTTATTTAATACATTAAGCTGTGGTTCTATATATACAAATAACAGTATCATTATCATAACTCATACATAATTATAAACAGATTTGAAAAATAATGTCAAATATTTTACTTACATTTATGTACGTTTGAGAAGAATTAGAATCTGCTTTGTAATAGGAAAGTTAGATTGTTTCGGATAGTAATAGTACCGGTGATCAACAAGCATGTATGCGTAGATGTATAAGAAGCGAGAGAGGTGTGCCAGGATCGCACCAAATGGAAATCTCTTATTTGACGGACCAAGTGGGTTTTATTGTTCGGGTAACTTATTTCGTTTTTGCTCAAACTTAATTTTCTTAATTCTTCTATAATTTCTTCGATCAGAACAAGTATACCACCCTCTTAATTTTGCTTACACAACTGTTGACTTTAAATTTTTCCAACCAATCGTGTCATATATTGTATATTAAAATTAGCCCGCCCTTACTAAACTATTACAGCAATATCAAAATAGCAGAAGGTTGGTTTTCTGTTTCCCTTTCAAATCATAGTAGCACAAGTTATTTCCTACCGTTTATGTATATGAATATTCGTTTTCAGAGTAGGTTGATGTTAGTGGGTCAATGCGTGCCGACGTCGTGCAATGGCAGTGACGTAGGAGCAGTGTTGGGGGTCGCAGAGTCCTCAGCAGAGAAGAGAGCCCTCTCCAACGGTATCATTGCGTCCTTTAGAACTCTCTACGTGCGGCCCGTACCTGGACCATATGACCTCTTCGCTGATATTAAGCTGCAAATCATAGGGTATGATCCCAGTGCTGACTGTTAACATCAAATTCTTTATTATTAAATCATAATGTGTAATAATGAACAAAGATCTTCAGAATATAGGGCAAACTTAAAGCCAATAAAAGTTACTGCGCGGTAAATGTACGTTTTCGCTTGTTTCAAAGAACAACTTCACCTTTATGTACTTTGGGAGTCTTGAATGAAGATTTTTCAAAAGTTCGGAAGCACTTTGTTTTTTAAGCAAAGGCGTGAATGGGACGAATTTTTACATTTCTAAACTGAGATATGTGGGCTCTTGATATACAATTTCATCTCATATTTTACCTCGTTTACAACAAATTATAGCCTTGTCCCAATTTTATCATTTATATCGTTTACATTAAAATTCCTCAATTTTTTTTTTGGTTTAGATGTCAACACGAAGATAGAGTTACTTCCACATTTATAATATTAGTATTTACTAGTTAAATATTTATGTTCTTTAGTAAATCTATGCTTGTTATTTAAGTTTTGTATGTTTAATAGGTCTGTAATGATCGTAGTGGCTCTGTGGATGATGGTAGCGTCTTTTTACGAAGGATATTTGGAGCGGAGATATTGGAAGGCCGCGGAGTTGCACGACCTGGAGGTGGCCCGACGGAACAACAACTACAAACCATCTGTTGGTACTTTCTTTTGAGTCTCATTCATAAATCGAATTTCTCATTTTATCATTTAAATATTTCATCTATAATTCCTAAATAGAATATTTATACTTCAAAGCTAGTATATTAAAATAACAATACAGAGCATAATGCATTTCAAAATATAACAAGTCAATTTAAATCTAAAACATAAATGGCCATGTTTTATTTCAATTATTTGTTTTTAAGAATTAAACTTGCTTTACAAAAAAAAACAAATGATGGTTCTCTTTTGTTTTTATTTTTGGTAACCCTATTTGTGCTTATACATGTTAGTGGCCACCGTCTCATATAACAGTTTTTGCAGCCAATAACCAATTTATCAGAAGATGAAGAGAAAGTAGAAGATGAAGACAATAAAGAATTACGTCGGGATGAGTGTGGTGAGTTGTAATTAATAAATAAAAATTACAATTATTTTTATAAACTCTTTCATAACTTAGCGACAGTATACGAGGGATCAGAAGAGGAAGGCTTACCTAATTGAAGATCATGTGTTATTTGATCAGGCCGTTAATGTTATATAATATATACACAATACTGTTATATAGAGACAATACTGTTAAATCGTAAATACCAAATTAGGTTGAACTCTTTCGTAACACGCTGTTGGCGATTCTAGTGGTTATTTTTATGTTGACATACAACAGAATGTTAGACTCGAGTTCGATTTGACATCCACATACTCTTGAAATACCAGAGGAGGGTATACATTTCTTATGTAGTATCTTGTACTGAATGTTAAGTGAAACAGCAGGTGACAAGACGTCGTAACACCTACGAATTTATTAAACAAATTCCTACGCAGCAGGGTAATTGCTACAGTAACCTTTTGGTATGAAATGTTTTATCTGAAAAGTCATTTAGCTACGTATCATTTCAAGCTCGACTATTAATGTTTGTACTGAGGGCTTCTTGTTGAAAGTAGTGTAGACAGCACTGCTCATCTTTTCCTGGGCTACTCATACGACCTTTTAAACTTGGATAAATCTATGTATGTTTGGAAAAACAAATTGTACTGATAACTAAGTAGATTCTATGAACGATACAATTACGTGCATTTAAATTTACAACTAATCAAATCTCTCTTGCATTGACGATACAATTCTTACAATTATATAATAATGTTTTTAGATCTTACTTTGTCGGTTGTGTTAATTTATGTTCGATTATAATTAAAATTTCATGTTCTAGGTGTTTGGGCCGAATTGTTGTTATCTTTTTCGATACTTTCGAACGGCAGAGCGATCCTGAGTACACAGAAACCTAACGATGGAGCTCTCACCTGCTTACATGGCATGAGGTATTTCTATTATAACACAATTTATATTTCTTATTATTTGTCGATAAATAAATTAAGAAAAGAAAGAAAGAACGATATGACAGTGGAGTGGTTGCACTGCCTGTCTCTAATTCAAAAGACTCATTATGTATGAATTGCTTTTTCTCGAGTTATAATCGATAAAATATTATTATTAATTCGTTGGTGGTCACGCTTCGATTCGAATGAGCTCCAGTGACAATTATTTCGATATATACTGCACGGCCCACACGGTCGCGAGAACTTGTTCACTATATACATATATATCTTTACTATAATATATATATTTTGAATAGTTTGTACAACATACTTTGTAAAACCGCCTGGTGTGAATGTCTGACTGTGGAATCTGTCTCCAGCGGTATTTCCATACGAGTACGACTAAGGCCGGCAGCGCAGTGCCCCTGATAGTATGGATGTTCTTGGGCGGTGGTGACCATTTAAGCGACATATTGCTCGTTTGTCCCCTTCTAAAAAATACCTATGTGCACTCCCAAATAGGATTATTGCCGTGGTACTAACGTAAGGAGGTCTCTATATGGCACACTGCGTAGTAAAATTATCTTTAGTGACCTTCGTCCAGTTAGTTTTCTATATGTCGTTCAATAGTAATGCTACATTTAGATTCCAGACGAATGTATTATAAATGAAATCCAAGACCGCTTTACGATCGTTTATGTATATCGATCACGAAATTTCTATTAAACTGAATAATAAAATTGAATTAGTCTTCTCGCGGCGTCTCAAGAAAAACTCATTTTCAGTTTGGCAAGAATAAAATGAGTTTCGTTCGAATATCCATAGTTATAGAAAATTCTATTAAGTTATTTAAATTTTATGGAATGAGCAGGACATTGGTCTGACAGTTAACGATTGTAAATTAAAAAAAAATTAAAACACTAGATTAACAATAACAATAGATTAATATAAACAATAGTTTAGAGGTTTAGGATACCGATTGCGAAACATAAGGTCCTGTTTTCGAATCCGCCATTTGACTATTATCGTGAATCATCTTAAGTATAAGCTAAATCTTAGTTGAATTGATATAAAAATCATAGTAAAATTTGTGAACGGAGCTTGCAAGTATTTATATATCGGATAGAGCCGCGTCCAAATCATTAACAGGGTACATAAATAGTTTATTCAGCCATATCATCGTCGTCATTCAAACATTTCTAAGTATTATATTGACAGTACAAATAGGTGCCAAGTAAGACCTGGCTCCCTTTGAGAGAAGTTCTATAAGTTCAGTTTTTGTTATTCAACGACAAGTATGATTATTTAAATTTTCATTGTTTTTAGATTTATGTCAGTGATATGGGTGATAATGGTTCACACATACTTGACCGTCTTCTACATCGCAGACAACAAGACGATGAGGATAGTCACCGAGAGGAACTTCTTGTACCAGTCCGTCGGCAACGCGTCCTACTGCGTCGATACATTCTTCTTCATCAGGTAACATTTTATTCATATATGTATACATGGTACTTTTAAATACAATATATTTCTATTTTAAAATTGATTCTGATTTTATGACATGATTGTTTTTATAGAATAAGGTGGCAAACGCGCAAGCTAATGAATCGCAAATGTTTCTTATCTTCAATGGCCAGAGGAGGGGATAAACAGAAATATAGATATTTCCATTTCCTAGCCATGCCCTCTTCCCCTTTCCATCATTTTCTAATAAGGAATGGAAAGAGGAGGCCCTTAGTAGAAATATTCTGCGTCTTCACTCATCAACCGAAACGCAGAATACTTCTACTTCACGCCTGTCTTCTGAGAGGTCACGGTATCTCTCCGGTCGAACTTGTCCTTTCGTGCAACAGATGTTGTTGCAGTCACTACCACTGTTAAAATTATATATTGTTCCGTCAATTAAAAATAATTATAAATTACATAAATATAAATTATTATGTATATTTTTCAGTGGGTTGCTCGTAACAGTTCTTTTCTTAAGAAGCGAAGACAAAGCCATCGCCCGAAGACTTGCAATGGAGAAGAAAAAAGCTACCGTCGATATAAACAAGAATACAAACGGCTTCACAAATTCAGCTCTCTCAGTGTCGGTGATAAGCCAACAATCGTTCTACGAGGACCTGCTAGACAAGCCAAAGAGCAATGCTTACTCGAAGGGAGAACTTAATAGAATGATTAAATCATTCTTCGTCCTAGTAATGTATCGTATAGTGAGACTTACGCCGGCGTACGCGTTTGTGATTGGTTTGAACGAAATAGCGTTAAGATATACGCACGATCGCACAGTCTTTGAGCCGGCCATCTTTGACCACATCACGTGTGATCGCTTCTGGTGGCGTAATCTGCTCTACATCAATAATCTGTTCCCGCAGAAGGAGATGTGCATGGTGTGGTCGTGGTACATGGCGAATGATACGCAGTTTTATGTCGTTGGAATTATAATATTATTGATATCTGTAAAGTAAGTAACAGTGCTTTCATTTTTATGCAACAAATTTAGTCGAAATGTAGGGCAACCGGCACACTCCCTCTCTCTTCAGCCAACAATCGTCCACTGCAACGGCGGAAGAGGCGTAGATCTCCTGTATTAATTGCTACAAATATCGGTCCCCTGCTGCCGACTCCCGCAACCTTGACCACCGCTCTATCAGGTGGGAGGCCTGCCTACACTACGTCGACCTGTACATGACCACCATTCCAGACGTCTCTATCATCATTTAATTCTATCCAGCAATAGCTTTTTGAGTAAAATACTGTCTTTGTTTGTTGTAGAAACAAGTTATCCTTAGTGTACATACTAAAATTTGTATGTATTAAATATATCTTTATTCTTTGTTATCTTTTCGAAATAATACATTCATTTTATTTCAACAGACATATAAAATTTGCCATGATATCACTCGTAATGCTGCTAGCGAGTTCATGGGCGACTACAATCTACATATCGGTCTGGTACCAATATAAAGCAAGGATCCAGGAACCTTTCGAGATGTTTGATCCATTGTACGATAAGCCGTGGTCGAGAATAGGCCCCTACTTAGTCGGTAAGTTGGTACATTGCCTATAAAGTAACCGCATGAAAACGATCGCCTTCTTTTTTATTGCCTCAATCGATCCCCTTTCATGAAGTCGTAAAAGTTTATTTTATGAGAATTGGTTTCAGATATTATATTATTATGAATTACAGGTAGAATATTTCCATGGAGTTACATATTTGTTTGATTAGTTTGGTGCTTTTTTCGCTCTTTATTTCCTCAATCATAAATTAAAGACAAATAAAATCTGAGGCGAAAGAAAGAAATTTTTATTAAAATGTATTACAATTTTATTCACAGTTAATAATGGAAGTTTAAAATTTTATACTGAAATCTCACTAAAAATATTACTACCTTGATAAGTACCAGTATTAATTAAACGTAGAAAAGATAAACAGTATTTCACACTCAAGTAATTTTCTTAGTATATATATTGAATATATACGTGTATTATAACTATAGAATAATTAATTTCATAACACAAATTCATTTACCGGACAAATGAAAATTTGTTTCAAAGTATATAATAAAATACATTTTATTTTATTTTCAGTAAATATATAAACGTCAAAGTCACTATGTTCTCTAAGCATTAAATTATTTGCGCAAAAATAAACTTTTTCGGGATTTATTATAATTTTAACTATCTATTTTTATACATCTGTCTGTATATAATCTACAAGTTTCTATATTACACTTAAATAATAACGCTTAGGTCGTTACTAATTATATCAAAAAATTATTTTATTATAACAGGTATGGTAGTTGGATGGTACTTGCACAAAACCAAATGTCAAGTGAAGATGCCGTATTGGCTCGTGGCCATAGGCTGGCCGTGTGCCCTGGCCATTATGGCCAGTCTTATCTTCGGCATGGTCGACGGCTACTTTGAAGTTTGGCCGACGGCTTTCTACGTCAGCATTGGACATACCGGTAAGCATTCAACTGGTATAATTATATCAACGCGATATATTAAAATGAATATTATATTGTTTGTCATAAGACCGTATTGAATCACGTGTGTTCAATTATTGAAGGTTGGGGCATCGCGCTGGCGTGGGTGTCAGTGTCATGCTGCTGTGGCTACGGCGGGCTGGTGAACTCCGCGCTGTCGTACCGCGGTCTGCTGCCGCTCAGTCGGCTCACCTACTGCGCTTACCTCGTGCATCCCACCATCATGATGTATACCTCCTTCCTAATGGACGGTCCACTGCATCTGCAGAACTCCATAGTTGTAAGTATAACTATGAATTAATATAATCTGATTTCATTTTTTAACATTGTTAAAAAATGAAATAGAGAGCCAGAAGCCTGAGGTAGAGTAGTGCTGTAACTGCAATGAATGAGCCGCCTCGGCCTCGATTATAGCTGCATGTAATAGTAGACTGCTCTGTGTTTGATGCGCAAAGACTGAAACCAATGAAGTAGCTCATGCTCAGCTTAGGCGTTCCGTAGAGTTAGCTATGGAACGCCTAAGCTAGCAGAAATAGTCAATATTATTCATTCATTTCATCATCATTAGTCTATATAAAACCACTGCTAGGACTTTCCAATTGCTCCGGCAATATGTTATCTTTCGCCTTCCGCATAGGATATTATTGGTAATATCCTGCCATCTTCACGAGGTTATCGGTCCGACTGGCAGGAGGGCGCCCTACACTTCTTGTTCCTTAACGTGGTCTCCATTTCCATTTATATATTTTTTGTAATTTTCAGCTAACAATATACGCTGGATATGCTGTGATGGCGTTTCTGGCTTCATTCGCCATATCACTAGCGTTCGAGGCTCCAGCTGTGCGGCTTCTGAAGATCGTGAGCGGCGGCAATAAAAATAAAAAGGGACAGTAATAATGCGAGCACTCGGGGCGGACCTTGTTTTATCACGAGTACGCCCTTTGGATTATTGTCCCGAACAAGTCGATGAAAGCATTTCTCGAGAAATAACAACCTCTCTGTAAGAGCTTTATTTAAAAAAAATAGGTGTTCTATAGTAGATGTATATATAGGTTTCTTCATATATTAAAAGTTGTATGTTTTCCAATGATATTATAATAAAAAATGTAGCAGATGTGCAGCACAGCATTGGATTTCGAAAAGTAGACTCGAAAACGTCCCAATTTTAACGATTATTCTTTAGGTTACGACATGTGCCTACATTTCGGCGTAAGTGACACACACTAGCTGTCCTTTTTTATTATTTTAATTCCGCTATACTTTTTACACCGTCCGACACGCGTGAATGTTGCTGTAACTTGGTTTCTTAAACTGATGACCATAGTAACATTTCTATATTGTTAGAAACGGAATAATGAATGGAAAATAAAGTTCAAGGATCGATAAAATGTACATATAAAACTTTACCTCTTATATAATTTGCAAGATTCGTTTATTTATGGGAAACGAATTTAAAACAATAACTTATAAATTGATTTTGACACCAGTAGTTAAACAAAACCTTATTTGTGGTATAATTCTTAAGTTTTCATGAAAAGAGTATCTAGTGGGAATCTAGGGAAACTGTATCATATAACTATAACTGCAAATGTTGTTATTCATCATTTATATTTCAAAACAAATTTGAAAATCAAAAATCTATATTTTTGATTTCAATTTAAAACTATTTTTAATGTTATATTTACTTTATTTTTCAATAAAATGATATAAAGGCATTAGTAATTATAATTTCTTTGTCATATTCAACAGAACAAATATTACTTTGTTCGGTTGAATAGGATAAACTTGTAATATTCCCATATGTCCATTTTATCTTATAAATTATGGCCATAACAGCTATAACTATATTTACCTTTTCTATAGCTTTGACCTAAAATATTGTAAATGTATTTACTTCATACTTCAGTATATAACCGTGTAAATTGTTTATTATATAAGTTTCTTTCATTTTATTACTACTATATATTGTAAATATTCCTGTAAATAAAATACTCGTTATTTGTAATTGTAAATGAGAAGCTGTGTAAATTTTACATATAATATTTTAGACAGAGATAAAATAATTGATATTAAATATTTTTTAACTAATCCAATTATTATATATCATAAATTTAAATTGAAGTTTTACACCATCGACTTTTATAGAAACACACACAAATAACCAGTATAAAGCCATATGTGATATAAAAAAATCAATGATGAACAATGTAATTTTAAGTCAGAACGAATTGTATATAATATAATGATACCATTTATATGTATATATGGAATATAGATAATTTTAAAAACAAAATATTAAAACGTATAATGTTTTTTATTTAAACTTCTAAAGGAGTAATTTTTTTACAAAAAAAGGTTCGCAGATTTTTGTTTTGGCAGATTTTTTTTTAATTTCAAAAGCAATGACTTAAACGTTGAGTAGAGTCTTAAAGCGTAGTAGTAAGATTTTAATTCGGGGCTGATGGCCGAAGGGAACACAAAGGCCTGGAAGGGCAATTAGAGATCGATGGAGTGTAGGTCTCCCACAAAAAAGACCGTCGATCCGGTCAAAGTTGCGGTAGCTCACTGGATGAGGACCGCAGAGGAGCGATCTTTGAGGCAATAAATGGGGCAGGCCTCCGTCCAGCAGTAGGCGACTATTGGCTGATACCACAACGATGTTATATTAATTCTAAACTAATAGTACAAGCATGCAAATAATTAGCTTAAGACTTAAATATAATTTTTAGTTATCATTGCGATCGTTGTATTCAGTCTGCTACTACTACAAAAAAAACTAGATCAAGATAAATTTCATTTTGTTTGATTAAAAAATAAATTGAAAAATATTTTACTGTATTTTTAGATTTTAAACAGAAAGTTAACTAGTTACTAACATTCAATCATAAAAAATAATTGTGTTTTTGTTTGTTAAAGTCAAATATGTACTTTATATGTAAACGAGGTTTTCTTTTAAGAAGATACAATGTAATCTGTGAAATTGCTTTATTCAACGCCATCCATCCTTTGGTACAAAAATATTGCAATTGAGAAGAAAATCCATCTCTTCAGATTTTGAATTTAAATTTGTTACACTTTCAATGAAAATTCTTGTTCAAAGAAAATATCGCAACTCTACCGTCTACAGTCTGATGAAATTATAAATTCTTGCTGGAAGGTGCCGGCGCAAAGTGCGGAAATCCAATAAGAATTCAGTTACAGTGGACTCTTATAGCAGTGTATAATGTTAGAACCGCTTGAATATTTATTTTCGATTTTTTTTTTCTCGATCTAAAGCTGTGATTTTTTTTTGTAAAAAATCTGGCTTCATTTAAATAATTTACAGATGATACTATGAAACATAAAAATAAAGAAATAAGTAAATTTTTTGGATTTGGAAAATATCAAATACCAAGTTATATTACTCAGCTTGACGTTTCGTTCACTTTATTTTCGTGTAGGAAGGTATTCGCATAAAACATATTCGAATGGAACGGAAACAATCATGCCAAAAGGAAGTCAGGACTCGTAAAACAAGTCACGTATTTGACAAATCAATAAAATGTCTCGACTCATAGTTCATGTTTTAGTATTGGAACTTCTTTTATCGTTCATTTTATCGACAACGTCAAACGCACAAAACATTTTTATGTACTGCAAATAGAAGTCTAAATTTTGGAGCTAAATAATACTGATCCTCTTTCATTTTCTGAGATCGTTAGAAGAAAAATGCTGCATCATTTTTCTTAAATACTTTTACTCTGCTGTACTTTACTCTTTTTGTCAAACCTTAACGGGCAATGGCCCGTACACATTGCTCGCGGAACCGATCGCTGATAGTCATAGCCGAAAGGTCCAAGATTAGCGGCCGCGTAGAGGTCAACGCAGCGTTGGTAGGCCTCCCACAATATGAACCGACGAACTGGTCAAAGTAGCGGGAGCCCACTGGATGAGGGCGGCAGGATCTTTACTACTTTTATGAAAAATTTACCTTTACTAAACATTTCTAAGTTAGATTCGATGACTACTTAAATAAATTAACTAGGGCTTAACTTACCAAAAATAAAAATAAACTGTTGTCTACTAACCAAAAGATATAATTAAAAAACAAAACTGAACACGAAAGAAAAACGAAGAAATGCACTTAAAAGTATAAAATAGTTTTACGCAATTAAACATAAAAATCAATTCTTAATCATATATTTTTTTGGAGTCGGTGTCACACACGAATTGATAACCTTTTTGAAGTCCGTTAAAAAGAACTTATAATCTGGACCCAGTTAAATCCTAAAACTGCGAGCAGACTTCAGTTCAATAGTAGTAGAATCAGTTCGAAAGGTTCGACCGCATAAGCACTATAACCTACCTAAAAGGGATTGGAATCCGGCGTTATTTTCAATCCGCCCAGATTTGACCAGATTTAGTGACAGTTTATAACATGCCTCTTCCAATTATAAACTGACAAAATTCAGAATTGATCAGAACATGAGATTGTTTGTGATAACAGTGGTCACATCACATCATAACACCGGCCTCGTTTGTCTACTACCGTTATAAAATCATACAAGACTATAATTCATCACGTTACTAATTTTGTATACTCTACTGTCATTTTTCTGAATAAATTTAAAGTACTCTTGTTCCCGTAGTTCGCTGCGGTAAAATGACGCCTTGACATTGAAAAGGGTTTCTTGTGTACACGATACTAATGGCTTTTGCTGCTATCTCACGATGATAAATTGTTATAGATTTAACTTAACGCCCAAGCTTTTTTTACCGCAACCTTACCACGATTCCGGACCCGTGCCATCTCTATTGCCAAATACAAACATTGTATAGCTCCTGAGGGAGTCAATCTTGTTGATAATATAAAAACAGGCTCATAA